>QLTV01001023.1:1572916-1585727 GCA_003457575.1 Thermophis baileyi
CCCCCCCCGGTCCCTCCTGCTTGGAGTCCATTACACACACACACACACACAACTCTCACTTCTCACGGATCTTCCCTTCCTAACCCTTGCAGGGTGTTAATCTGTGAAGCTTTGGATTTAATCCTCCCCTCTCCCATCCCTAATCGTAGATAAAATGCCTTTTTATCTGCCTTCCAACCCTCCCAGAGGCGTCAATATCTACCTCCTACAAGCTTTTCTCCTCCCGCCCCCGCTTTTTTCCTCTCTCCTGACTCCAATTTTGCAAAAACTAATCCCTCCTGCGTGCAAATCCCGCCTTCTCCAACTCCCGGGTGCATTCATACGACCAGCGATGACACGCGTGTCGCGGCGGCCCCTCTAACCTGCCGTCCCCACGCCGAGCGAACTCAGAGCTTCCAGTCCCAAGCGCAGCTGCGATGCGAGCTCCGCCCTCTCCCGCTGGGATTGGTCGAAAGGGGGATGGCGTCACACCTCCCGGATTGGGCCGATCGCGTCCAATCGGTGGCCGCGGGGGAGGGCGTGGGCGGAGACTTCGGGATGTTGACGGAAGTGGTGAGATACAGCATTGAGCACTTTTTATTTTATTTTATTCTCAAGATCGCGCCTAAATTACGGTGTTTTTTTTTTAAATTAAGCAAATCGATCAGATCTAATAGAGTTCCTACCTCTAATCCAGGGGTTCCCAAACTTGGCAACTTTAAGACTGGTGGACTTCAACTCCCAGAATTCTGGGATTTGAAGTCCACCAGTCTTAAAGTTGCCAAGTTTGAAGACCTCTGCTCTAATTTAACAGATAAATTCATGAGGACTAGGATTTTTACCTCCTTGGACATGGGAGGAGCAGGTAAAGACCTCTTAAGGTGTGATTGCACAACTCTGCAGGGTTGTTGTGCGGCTTAGAATAAGGCATTATAAATTAATACAATTATTAATCATCTCGGTTCTTCTACTAATTAAAAGAATTATATTTTGGCTCACAAGAGTTTCCAATGAAACACCTGCTGTGTTTCTATGTACTGAATGCTATTTTAAAAAATATTCCTGGGAGCTCAGGCCATGAATATAGACTTCCTTTCCCTATAGACTTCCTCTGTCACTGGAGGTTCTACATCCTGAGTGAGCTCTTGTGCTAATTTGGCCCTAGTGAGACGGTTCCAAGTGGGCTGCAAGGACTAAACTCAGAATACAGGGGTTTTTATTTATTATCAATTAAATATTAAAAAAAATATTTTTATTAACTTTGTATGTCTCCTATCTCGCTACCCAGTTTCAGAATTATGCAGCAATTACTACACACACACCCCTACATACATGCATGCACGCAGACAGAGAAACACAAACACAGACTTTTATCCTAGACAGAACCTCCACACTGAGATGCAGTATATCTCACTTCCATCAATTCCCACGGAACAAAGAGTTTGTGTGTTTCAAATCTGGCCTGAATGACTCCCACTCATCAAGATTTCCATATCATTTAGGAAGGTTTTTTTTTTCCCCTCTTTAACCATCGAATTATCTCAGTCCCCAAATTCCCCAGGGAACCCCACAACTCAAGACCTTTTCAAAAAGCCGTCCCTTTCGGGACTCGCCTCCCTCTCCCCAACAGAACCAAGACAACGTGAGGTGTTTCCTTTTTTTTTGTTAAATAAATTTATTCACAAAAAGTTTCAATCTCTTCATTTTCTCTCAAGTCATCTACTGCAAATGTACAACAACAAACCCTTCATTGTGTAGAAAGTTGTTAAAACCAAGCACGACGCCCCAGTCTCTGACTGAAGGGGGTGTCAAAGCACACCTTAGTTTGGCCCTGAGGGTTAGGGGGAGAGCCGGGAAAGGAGGGAAGGAGGCGAAGAAAGGGGGGGGGGAAAACCAGATGTGCAGACAAGAAAAAGGCTGCTTCGCTTCACATTGTGTATCTCTCTCTCTGAGGTTTCGACCCTCCAATCCTCATTTCCCCCCCCTCCAAAATCAATTTTTTCTCCCCCTTCTAATCTTAAAACTCTGGGGAATTCAGGAGCGAGGAAAACCCCAACAGAGGCAAGAAATAAAAATAAAATAAAACGTGTTTTTTTTTTAAAGGCAAAATAAACCTGGATAAAAAGGTAGGAAACCGAAGTGGAGATCCAACCTTTGGAGAAACAAACCTCACGCGGTAATTGTTTCTTGGGTTTTATTAATTCTTTTTGCCACCACTGCTTTTTCTTCCTTTTCTCTGAAGGTTAAAAAGACCCACGTGCCGGTCTCTGAGGTTAAGAGGGGCTCGTGGTCGAAAAGGGCTGGGAATCAATACTTCTTCTTTTTTTTTCTTTTTTCTTCCTTTTTACTGTTTCTTCCAGTGCAAGTCATCCAACTCGTAGAAAAGTACGTAACCTTCGCTGGAAGGGACCTGGTTCTCGTTGATTGGGGACACCCTAAAGAAAGAGGGGAGGGATTGGGGAGGGGAGAGTTAATACAGGTAGCCCTCGGATGTACGACCACAATTGAGCCAAAAATTCCTTTTGTTAAGTGAGACATTTGTTTTGATGATAAGAGCCGCGGTGGCGCAGTGGTTAGAGTGCAGTACTGCAGGCTACTTCTGCTGATCACCGGCTGCCAGCAGTTTGGCAGATCGAATCTCACCAGGCTCAAGGTTGACTCAGCCTTCCGTCCTTCCGTGGTCGGTAAAATGAGGACCCAGATTGTTGGGGGCAAGAGGCTGACTCTGTAAACCGCTTAGAGAGGGCTGTAAAGCACTGTGAAGTCTAAGTGCTATTGCTATCTTCTTTCCTTCTTTCCTTTCCTTTCCTTTCCTTTTCCTTCCTTCCTCCTTCCTTCCTTTCCTTCCTTTCCTTTCTTCCTTCCTGTTAGAAGGCAGAATTGCAGGCTAACTCTGCCCACAGCCAGGAAGTTCGATCCTGACCGGCTCAAGGTTGACTCACCCATCCATCCTTCCGAGGTCATTAAAATGAGGAGCCAGATTGTTGGGGGGACAATAGGCTGACTCTGTAAACCGCTTAGAGAGGGCTGTAAAGCACTGTGAAGTGGTATATAAATCTAAGGGCTATTGCTATTGTTTTGTTTTGAATTTTTTTGTGTTTTTTTTAATATTAAACATAAAAAATTCAATGTCTATAAGAACAGTGTGTTGTCTCTGTGCAGTTGTTTATAGCTACTATAAAAATGAACATTTTGCCGAGATTACTACATTTGTTCCGAACAATACCGATAAAGCTGGAATTTTTTTTTTTAAAATAATGTCAAAATATATTTGGCAAGGGAAAAAAGCAAGAATAAGTCTGAAAATGTTACAGGGTTCCAAAAACAGAGGGGGCTAAGCGAGACATTTCTAAACTGAGTTCTGCCCGATTTTACGAACTTCCTTGCCACGGATGTTAAGCGAATCAGTGCAGTTGATAAGTTAGTACCACGGTTGTTAAGTGAATCTGTCGTCCCCGTGGACTTGGCTTGTCGGAAGGTCGCAAAAGGGGATCACGTGACCCTGGGACACTGCGACCGTCATAAATGAGTCAGTTGCCAAGCATCTGAATGTTGATCATGTGACCATGGGGATGCTGCAATGGTGATAAGTGTGAAAAACGGCCATAAGTCATTAGCAATAGCAATAGCATAACTTTGAACGATCACTAAATTAACTGTTGTAAATCAAAGTCTACCTGTACAAAAAAGATTGCACACATGGAGCAATAGCACTTAGATTTATATACTGCTTCATAGTGCTTTTACAGCCCTCTCTAAGCGGTTTACAGAGTCAGCCTCTTGCCCCCAACAATCTGGGTCCTCATTTTACCCACCTCGGAAGGATGGAAGGCTGAGTCAACCTTGAGCCTGGTGAGATTCGATCTGCCAAACTGCTGGCAGCCAGTGATCAGCAGAAGTAGGCTGCAGTACTGTACTCTAGTCATTTTGGGGGGGGGGCTGTTATAACTTTGAATAGTCACTAAATGAGCGGTCACTAAATGATGCTTCTATTACCACAGGTAGTCCTCGACTTACGAACCGCAATTGAGCCCAAAATTTCCGTTGCTGAGCGAGACAGCTCTTAAGTGAATTCTGCCCCGTTTTACGACTTTCCTTGCCACGGTTCTTAAGCGAATCACTGCAGTTGTTAGTAACATGGTTGTTAAGTGAACCTGGCTTCCCCATTGGCTTTGCTCATCAGGTGGTCACAAAAGGGGATCACGTGACCCCGGGAAACTGCAACCGTCATAAATACGAGCCTGTTGCCAAGTGTCCGAATTTTGATCACGTGGCCACGGGGATGCCGCAACGGTCCTAAGTCCCTTTATTTCAGGGGCGTTGTAACTTTGAACGGTCAGTAAACAAGGGGTTGTTATGTGTAGGACTACCTGTAATTTGATGTATTTCGCTTCTCCGCGCGTCGCTGAGAGCTTCCGCCCAAGTTTCAACTCTTTATGTGCAACGTTTAAATTGCACCCGCAGGCTTACCGGGAATCGTTAAAGACACGCCAGCCGGATTGATCCTTACAGAAGGCTGTGTAATGACCATAGTGGACACTTCCGGAGTGGTTGCACAAGGCGTACAGGTTGTATACGGGGGTGCCTTCAAAAGAGAGAAAACGGCGTGTGATGTATACTGATACCGAAAAACAGGTTTGATGCTACTGATGAGATTGACTGTTTAAAAATACTTTTTAAAATTAAATTTTAAATTAAATTTTAAATTAAATTAAATAATTAAATTAAATTAAATTAATTAAATTAAATTAAATTAAATTAAATTCTTATTTCTATTCTATTCTACTCTATTCTATTGTATTGTATTCTATTTTTATTTCTATTCTATTCTATTCTATTCTATTCTATTCTATTCTATTCTATTCTATTCTATTCTTTTCTATTGTTCTATTTTTGTTCTATTCTGTTCTCTTGTCTATATTCTATTCTATTCTCTTCTTTTCTATTCTATTCTATTCTATTCTATTCTATTCTATTCTATTCTATTCTAATTTCTATTCTATTCTAATTTCTATTCTACTCTACTCTACTCTATTCTATTCCAATCCTCTCCTATTCCCATTCTCTATTCTCTACTCTACTCTACTCATTCTTCGTTCCATTCCATTCCATTCTAAAAAAAATAAGATACCCAGAAAGAATCGTCCCCAATTCAGGAGATGACTGACCGGCCTTTTCGCTGGCAAACTCCTTGAGGTTGAGCTGCTGGAGGGGGAAATCCACATAAACAGAGCATTTCTTAATGGAATAGCGGGTGGTGGAAAACCGGTTGAGATCTGAGAAAACCGGAGGTCAAGGAGCGGATAACTCACAGCTTTTGCCGTAATGTCAATTTATTCTCCGGGTGAGGCACGAAGGCAGACTCAACCTCAGGCTGGGCTGCTTAGCAAGCCACCCTTATAGGTTTCATTTGTCGAATTCGTTTTAATAAATTTATAGGCAGCCGATCTCGCTGTTAGGTGACTCCGGGGGGGGGTGTGTTTACAACACGACGCCTTTCTCACTCTTTATCCTGCACTTCCCCCCCTCCCCCCCCAAAAAACCCCAGGAGGGACAGAGAAGCAAATAATGGGAAAGGATACGTAGCACGAGGATACGGGGAAAACGTTGGATGGTCAGCTTCTTGGTGCTTCGGGTTCTCTGTCGGCATTTGTCACATACCTAGGGAGACAGAGAGGGAGGGAGAGGGAGGGAGGGAGAGGGAGGGAAAGGGAGGGAGGGAGAGACAAAAAGAGTGAGTGTGGCTTGGTGTAAATCCTGTAGAAATGGTTACAGGTCATCCTCGACTTATGACCACAAATCAGCCCAAAATTTCCATTGCTAAGCGAAACAGTTGTTAAGTGAGTTTCGCCCCCTTTTATGACCTTGTTTGTCACATTTTTCAGTGCCGATTGTACTTTTTAAAAAAAACCTACCATATTTTTCAGACTATAAGACGCACCGGTGTATAAGACGCACCAAGATTTCGAAGAGGTAAGTAAGAAAAAAAAGTTCTTGTCCTCCCTGGCCCCCAGGAGCACTCTGCAGGCCTCCCAAACCCTCTGCGCGCCCCGTTTTTTTCAAAAATGGGCCCATTTTTCACCCATTTTTGCGAAAAACAGGGCACACAGAGGGTTTGGGAGGCCTGCAGAGTGCTTCTGAGGGATGGAGGAAATCAAAAACTTTTTTTCTTACTTACCTCTTTGAAATCTTGGTGCGTCTTATACACCGGTGCATCTTATAGTCTGAAAAATATGGTAATTACTCTCCTCATCCCCTTGATATAAATCCTACTTTTCATGTTCCAGATTCAGTTGAAATTCTGCATTCAGTCAACTGTTGGCTTTCGTTTTTTTCAAAAATGGGCCCATTTTTCGCCCGTTTTTCACAAAAACGGGGGCATTTTTGCCTTCCCCCAACCCCCAGGAGCACTCTGCAGGCCTCCCAAACCCTCTGCGCACCCCGTTTTTCCAAAAAAATGGGCCCAATTTTTCGCAAAAATGGGACACGGGGGCGGGGCTTCGGTAGGCCAAAAATGGCTGTATTCGGTGTATAAGACGCATCAACATTTCCACCTTCTTTTAGGGGGGAAAAAGGTGCATCTTATACTCCGAAAAATACGGTAATAATTTGTTTATTTTAACACAAGTTTAAAAAATAGACAATGTTACAAAAGCTCACCACAAAAAAACAGAACAAGAAAAAAAAACTTGGTGGTGAAGTCAATACGCCATATCAGACTGATAAAACTGATACAAAAAGGCAAGCGGATACAAAGACAAATTATATGCAAAAAATAATAATAATTAAAACTAAGTAAAAAAGTGTTTAAAATTCCGTTGCTAAGCGAAACAGTTGTTAAGTGAGTTTCTCCCCCCTTTTATGACCTTGCTTGCCCCATTTTTCAGTGCAGTTGTAACTTCAAACGGTCATTAAATCAACTGTTCTAAATGCGAGGACCACCGGTAGATTCTTAAATCTCATGGGTTGAAATTTCCTCGGGCACAGAGAGAGAGGAGGAGAACGGGAGGGAAAGTTTACCGGGGCGTTTTCAGAATCCAGATCTTCTTCTTTGGTGAAAAGCTTGAAGCAGTCGAGCAGAGAGACCTTCCCACCAGCGAATCCTTTCTGCATAAACGCAAACAGAGCATTTGGTTAGAAATACCTTTCCGCCTCGCCATCTAGGTAACTAGATGATGTTCCCTAGTTGGGTCATGAAACGTCTGCAAGAAAACCACCAAGCTCAGAGAGCAACAAGGACCCGCTCATTTCAACCCTGAGCTACAAATATTCTCCTTTATTGGTATCAATTCAAGGTGTTTGGCTGTTTTCTTGCAGACGTTTCATTACCCAGCTAGGTAACATCATCAGTGCCAGGAGGAGGAGGAGATCCTTGGTGCTCTCTGAGCTTGGTGGTTTTCTTGCAGACCTTTCATGAACCAAACTAGGTAACATCATCACTAGCACTGATGATGTTACTTAGTTGGGTCATGAAACGTCTGCAAGAAAACCACCAAGCTCAGAGAGCACGAAGGACCCCACAGTTCTCCTCCTCTTCCTCCTTCCCCCTCTAGCACTGATGATGTTACTTAGTTGGGTCATGAAACATGACAACGTGTGCAAGAAAACCCACCAAGCTCAGAGAGCACCAAGGACCCGCTCATTTCAATCCTGAGCTACAAATCCTTTATTGGTATCAATTCAAGGAGTTTGGCTGTTTTGTTGCAGACGTTTCATGACCCAGCTAGGTAACATCATCAGTGCTCTGAGCAGTCGCTTTCCCATTTATCAAAAATATTTCAACACACCATCAAAAACTAGGCAATAACACAGGGATGGTGGTGAGATGTCCTCTACAAGAGCCCCCCCCCACTTCTCCTCCCCCAATCCCTAACAACGATCAAACTTCTGGACTCAACGGATCAGCAGACTGCTCTGCGCGATCCCTTTGGGACAGAGGTCTTCAAACTTGGCAACTTTAAGACTTGTGGACTTCAACTCCCAGAATTCTCCAGCCAGCATAGCTGGCTGGAGAATTCTCGGAGTTGAAGTCCACAAGTCTTAAAGTTGCCAAGTTTGGGGACCCCTGCTTTGGGATCTCACCTTGGGGATAGGCAGGGAGAGGTCGCAGAAAACCTCGAACGTGGTGGACCGATAGCCGCAGGCCTGACACTTGAGGCAGCTCTTCAACTGGCCAACGAAGAGGTCTGGTGGGGGAAAGAGAGAGAAGGAGGAGAGAGAAGAGGGGAAAGGAGGTTCTGTTACTACAAGGATCAGCATGGAAACTTTACAGAGATCAAAACGTTTGGCTTGTTAGACCGCAAGCAACGGGACAGGCAGTCCTTGCTTAACAACTGCTGGCTTAGTGGCCATTTGAAGCGACGATGACCTCTCCAGGGCTACTTACGATCTGGTTCCTGAGTTCTGATGGCCGTACACACACACACACACACACACACCTATTTGGAGGTCGTGATTATACAGGTAGTCCTCGACTTACAACAGCTCGTTTAGTGACCATTCAACGTTACAACGGTACTGAAAAAAGGGACTTAGGACCGTTGTTCACACTTACGCCCATTCCAGCGTCCCCATGATCGAAATTCGGGCGCTTGGCAACTGACTCATATTTATGTTGGTCGCAGTGTCCCGGGGTGATGTGATCCCCTTTTGCGACCTTCTGACGAGCAGTCGCTTTCCCATTTATCAAAAATATTTCAACACACCATCAAAAACTAGGCAATAACACAGGGATGGTGGTGAGATGTCCTCTACAAGAGCCCCCCCCCACTTCTCCTCCCCCAATCCCTAACAACGATCAAACTTCTGGACTCAACGGATCAGCAGACTGCTCTGCGCGATCCCTTTGGGACAGAGGTCTTCAAACTTGGCAACTTTAAGACTTGTGGACTTCTCCCTTTAACAACCGTGTTATTAACTTAATGACTGCGGCGATTCACTTAACAACGGTGGCCAGAAAGGTCGTAAAAGGGAGCAAATTTCCGTTAACAAAGGTCTCGCTCAGCAACTTAGGAAACGTTGGGCTCGATTGTAGTCGTAAGTCGAGGGTTACTTGGATTTTGGGTGCTTGGCAACCGGCTGGCATTTGCAGCCGTTTGCAGCATCCTGAAGTCACGTGACCGCATTTTTGAGGGGTTTTTTTTTTTTGCCAGTTTCTGTCATTGGAGTGAGGGTCTCCTCACCTACAATTTTGCTGTCTTCTCTTTCCAAGTAGCGTTTCCACATCTGGTTAGCTTGCTCATCGTCACTGGAAGGAGAGCAGGAAAAAAAAAAAGAAAAGGAGGAAGAGGAAGAGGAAGAGGAAGAGGAAGGAAGGAAGGAAGGAAGGAAGGAAGGAAGGAAGGAAGGAAGGAAGGAAGAAGGAAGGAAGGAAGGAAGGAAGGAAGGGTGATTGGGGGCCAAAATGCAGTTCTTATTTTGTGTCATCAACATACCCCCACTTTTTGAAGCAAAGAAAAAAAATTATTTGCTTTGACGTTCAGGTTTTGAAGACAAGAAAACAAAAAGCGATTCATATATTATTTTTAAAAACTAATAATTTGTTTATTTTAGGACAAGTATAAAAAATAGACAATGTTACAAAAGAAAGCCAGCTCACTACCAAAAAACAGAACAAGAAAAAAACTTGGTGATGGCCGTATCAAATATATAATGCTGATAGAAAAAGGCAAGCAGATACAAAGACAAATTATATACAAAAAAATATAAAAACCAAGTAAAAAAGGGGTTTAAAAAAACCTATGTAGTAACAAGGCAAAGGAAAAGGTGCCATATTAAAGAAAACAGCATTTACCAATATATCAAACGGTAGACCTTATCTGAAAAGTTCACATTACAAAAGGGGAAAAAATTCTCTATTGTTGTAAAATGTCAGGAAATCTGTGCCGAAGGGAATGAAGAACAGTGCGGCGGCGACGCCAATCAATAAATTAAAACCGTTTCTTCCGTTGAGGGCGCAATTAAATATCCCATTTCTGGTCCTGGCTCACCTCAAAGTTTCGGATTCCTCTAGTACCGACGGCCACTTGGCATCGGAGAGAATGCAGGGACTTTTACGGCCCTTCCGGTTAATCTCCACGTGGAGTCGGTCCATGAGGAACTTCAAAAACTCCTGAGCGTCTTGCTGGCTAGAAAGAAAAGAGGGAAAGAGTCACAAAATGGCGTATTTTCCAAGATGTGAGATAACACAACTTCTGGACAAAAGAATTAGATGGTAAATCCTTTAAGGAAATTCGGAAATTTCATAGCTAGGAAGTAAAGGACCTGGCCTCTGATATACGACAGCAGTGTTTCCCACATCTTAGCCATTTAAAGCACGCTGACTGGGGGATTCTGGGAATTGAAGTCCATCTTAAAAGCAGGCTGGCTGGGGGATTCTGGGGATTGAAGTCCACCCACGTTAAAGCACACTGACTGGAGGATTCTGGGAATTGAAGTCCATCTTAAAAGCAGGCTGGCTGGGGGATTCTGGGAATTGAAGTCCACCCACGTTAAAGCAGGCTGGCTGGGGGATTCTGGGAATTGAAGTCCACCCATCTTAAAGCACGCTGGCTGGGGAATTCTGGGACTTGAAGTTCCCCCTTCTTTACATGGCAAAGGTTGGGAAACACTGTACCACAGGTTTGTAAGGTTGTAACTTTTGCCACTAGTGAGCATTAGGAGAAATAGGTTGGCCGTTAGAAGCTTAGGAGACAGGGCACGCCTCACCTGTATCCTGTAAAAGATGGGACGTATTTCTGAAAGACGGACTTGAAGCGGCTGGGGTTGGCGGCCTCGGTGGTATCGGGGTGCCACAACGTGGCGATGACATCTGCAAAGGCTGGAAAGAAGGGGACACACCCACCAGTCAGTTTCCCCGCCTTCTCATTCCAACTATCAGCAGCTTGTGCAAAAGCGTGGACTTTTCTATTTTTATACCTAATTCACTAGGTCAATAAGTTAATAGACTAAGCCTGCACTTCTGTACATCCTGCTGAGGATTAATTCCTAAAGCGCATTGAACTGAGAGGGACTTAATTTTAATTGTTGACACAACTGTACTCTCTCTCTTTCTCTCTCTCTTTCTCTCTTTCTCTTTCTCTCTCTCTCTTTCTCCCCCTCTTTCTTTCTTTCTCTCTCTCCCTCCCTTTCTCTCCCTCCCTCTTTCTCTCCCTCCCTTTTTCTCTCTCTCTCTTTCCCTCTCTCTCCCTTTCCCTCTCCCTCTCCCTCTCTCTCTCATTTATTGAGAGAGCAGGGGCATTCACTGGAGAAAGCAATTACTCCTGAAAATATTCTGCATCAAAGAATATGACACTCCCGCCTGCCAACGGTTTAATCGATGCCTGAGATATTCTGGTGTTATTTCCCTTTCGTTGTGGGCTTCCAACAGAGTGGCTGCCATCAGTGAACTAGGCAGCAGAGAAATGTAATAAATAAAAGAAAATAAAATAAAAATATCCTCACTAACCGAAGCATGGCCTCGGTGACCCTCTGCGAGCAAACACGGGCCTGCAAAAGGAAGCTCGGAGAGCACCACCGTTCAACCCTGAGCTACAAAGCTTCTCTCTTGGCTGTTTGGATGCTTGGAGTCCTTTGTGTGGCGGTGGGTGGGTCTTACGTTTGCACGCCGAGGCTAAAAACAGCCCACAGGAGACCGAGGGAAAGGATTGCCCTGGCATTAAGGCCTCTAATTATACCCCTTTAAGACCGGCGTGCTTATATAATCGTGGCCTGCAAGACTCGGGATTAAGTTTCCCGGGAGACCGGCATAGCTCTCTGCTTTGCAATCTGGTTAGGTAACTTTCCTGTATTTACCAGCTGGAGAAATAGGGCGGGAGGGGGAACCTGGCGCCACGCCCTTTCTTTTACCTTCTGTCAATTCCTGCTGGGCCCGGAGCGTACAAGGTTGTTCCTGCCGAAATTCCCGACGGAGGCAGTAGTCTCGTAAGGGCTTGGTGCTGCTCAGGCATTGTAACACGGCGTTCATGAAGCACTGGGGAGGGAGAAAAAAGGCAAGGTGAGGCCCCTTCGTTGCAGTTCAATGGTACATAAAAAGATAATTTTTACGTCAGGAGAATGGTGGAAAAACACAACGAACGCTCTCTTCGGCTTCACCCTTTCCGCCTTCCCGTCCCTCTGACATCTTGGAAAGGAGGAAGGACCCAAGCCCTGAGTGCCAAATGCACCGTCAACCCTGAAGCTGACCTGATCGAAGCCATTTTTTGACCGCTTCAGGGTTCCCACACTGGAGCTGAAGGGTAGGGAGGGGGGAATTGAGATAGAGGGGAACATATAGCCCACGGGCATCAAACTCATGGCCCGGGGGCTGGATCCAGCGCGCAGGATGCTTAGATCTGGCCCGCAG
The DNA here is from genome assembly GCA_003457575.1 of Thermophis baileyi. NCBI lineage: Eukaryota > Metazoa > Chordata > Lepidosauria > Squamata > Dipsadidae > Thermophis > Thermophis baileyi. The sequence continues at coordinate 1,585,239 of QLTV01001023.1, forward strand.
GCCCGCCCTGGAAACAGCGAAGGACCAATAGCAATAGCAATAGCAATAGCACTTAGACTTATATACCGCTTCACAGTGCTTTACAGCCCTCTGCCAAATTGCAGGCAGCCGGTGATCAGCAGAAGTAGCCTGCAGTACTGCACTCTAACCACTGTGCCACTGCGGCTCCTTCCTTCCTTCTTTCCTTCCTTCCTTCCTTCCTTCCTTCCTTCCTCCCTCCCTCCCCCCTTCCTCCCTCCTTTCTTCCTCCCTCCCTTTTTCTTCCTTCCTTCCTTCCTCCTTTCTTCCTCCCTCCCTTCTCCTTCCTTCCTTCCTTCTTCCTTCCTTCCTCCCTCCCTTTTTCTTCCTTCCTTCCTTCCTCCTTCCTCCTTTCTTCCTCCCTCCCTTTTTCTTCCTTCCTTCCTTCCTTCCTTCCTTCCTTCCTTCCTTCCTCCCTCTCTCTGCACTTCTCACTTCTCCTTCTGTCCCTCTTTCCATTGCTTTACCCCC
>QLTV01001023.1:1635031-1648430 GCA_003457575.1 Thermophis baileyi
GGAAGATCCTTTCCTTTCGTTTCCTTTCCTTTCCTTTCCTTTCCTTTCCTTTCCTTTCCTTTCCTTTCTTTTTCTTTCCTTTCCTTTCCTTTCCTTTCCTTTCCTTTCCTCTCCATTCCTTCTTTCCTTTCCTTTCCTTTCCTCTCCTCCTTTCCTTTCCTTTCCTCTCCTCTCCTTTCCTTTCCTTTCCTTTCCTTTCCTTTCCTTTCCTCTCTCCCTCCCCTTCCCTTTCCCTTCCTTTCAATCTTTTCTCTCTTTCCCTCCTCCTCGCTCTTCCGTTCTCTTCCTTTCCTCTCCTCTCCTTTCCTTTCCTTTCCTTTCCTCTCCTCCTTTCCTTTCCTTTCCTTTCTTTTCCTCTCCTCTTTTCCTTTCCTCTCCTCTCCTTTCCTTTCCTTTCCTTTCCTTTCCTTTCCCTTCCCTTCCCTTCCCTTCCCTTCCCTTCTCCTTCCCTTCTCCTTCCCTTCCCTTCTCCTTCCTTTCTCCTTCCTTCCTTCCTTCTCTCCCTCCCTCCCTCCTTGTTCTTTCTCTTTCTTTCTTTTTCTCTTTCTCTCTCACCCTTTCTTTCTTTGACTTTGTCTCTCAGTCTTCCTTCCTTCCTTCTTTCTTTCTCTCCCTCCCTCCTTCCTTTCTTCTTTTCTCTTTCTCTTTCACCCTCTTTTACTTTGTCTTTGTCTCCCTTTGTCAGTGTTCCTCCCTCCCTCCCTCTTTCCTTTCTCTTTCCTTCCTTCCTTCCTTTTTCCTTTCCTTTCCTTTCCTTTCCTTTCCTTTCCTTTGTTCTGGCTTGCTTCTTTTAAGTGTCTGACTCTGAGAAGTGGGGCAAAAGAGCCGTCCCTGCCATTGGTAACCGATTGTTGACCATGTTTTTTATTCCATGCAGTTATTCTTGTTGCACACTTCCTCCAGAGCATGACGTCACGGTTGGTCCTAGGGGGTGAGTTGGTGTATCACCGACGTGCCGGAGAAGAAGGAACCATTGTCACTCTGGCTGGCAAGTACACCGGTGAGTAGCTCCTTTCATAGTGCCTTGGAGGGAGAATCGGATTGTCCCCCAATTCAGGGGTGTCCAGATGCCATCAGAGCAATAATTCCTGGATTTTCCAGTGATAAGGGTGGTTTGCGGAAAATGCCCCACCACGATCAAAAACAGCAGGTAACAAGAACAGCAAGAAAAGCCAACAAGCCTAAACTGCAGTGTAAATTTCAGGCCTTGCTTTCTTGCAGCCTTTCCCAAAGACAGTTCTGAAAAGAAGAATATATTGTTTTTCAGGGGAAGAATGAATGGAGAAGCCAGGAAAAAAGAGGAAAAAGAGAGAAAAGGGAGGGGTGGGGAGGGGAGGGAAGAAGGGAGGGAAGGAGAGAAAGACAAGCCAGAGAGAGAGAGAGAGAGGAAAGAAAAGAAAAGAAAGAAAGAAAGAAAAAAGGAAAGAAAGAAAAAAAGAAGAAAGGGAATATAAGAGAAAGGGAAGGAAGGAAAAGAAAGGGAAGGGAAGAAGGAAGGAAGGAAAAGAAGGAGAAAAGGAATATAAGAGAAACAGAAGAAGGAAGGAAAAGGGAGGGAGGAAGGAAGGAGAGAAAGACAAGAAAGAAAAAAGAAAGGGAATATAAGAGAAACGGAAGGAAGGAAGGAAAAGAAAGGGGAGGGAGGAAAAGAAAGGGAAGGGAAGAAGGAAGGAAGGAAAAGAAGGAGAAAAGGAATATAAGAGAAACAGAAGGAAAGAAGGAAGTAAAAGGGAGGGAGGAAGGAGAGAAAGACAAGAAAAGAAAGAAAGAGAAAGAAAGAAAGAAAGAGAAAGAAAGAAGAAAGAAAGAAAAAAGAAAGAAAGAAAAAGAAAGAAAGAAAGAAAGAAAGAAAGAAAGAAAGAAAGAGAACTTCTGACCTCTCCCACTCTGAGCATAATCCAAAGTCAAATATTTAAGTTCAGCTGAAGAAGTGAGTTGGACTTTGGATGGATTAGTGGCCCCATTGTTGGTAGATCAATAATCGGGAACATTGGGAACGCCTGGCGAAGATGACAGAATTAGCAGAATTGCCTTGTTTGGTTAGAGGAAATGTATTTTCTTGGTGACTGAAAATCCCGTACGGAATCTGGGATCAGGATGGAGTCAGGATGGAATCAAGGAAAAATAATCTGCTAAGGCCAGGGTGTTTTTATGATGCTTTCGTGTTTCTAATGCTTTGTTTATTTGCCTTCTGCCCTGCAGAAGGCCGGCTATTAGAAATGCAGGGTATTTAATACTATTTTTGCCTTATTTTAGCTCTGAAATGGATAGCCACCCTTAATTTGGGGTATGGTGGAGCCCATGCCAGTTACTACCACCGAGCTAATGATCAGGTGAGTTGAATCTTCATTCCTTCTCCTCCATCTTCTCCATTTTCTCCTTCTTCTTGTTTTCTTTATTCTTTGTCTCCTCCTCCTCTTTCTCCTCTTCCTTCATCTCTTTATTCTTCTCTTCTGCTGCTCTTTCTCCTTCTCCTAATTTTCATCTCTTCTCTTATTCTTGTCTTTTTCCTTCTAATGTTCATCTTTCTTTTCTTTTCTTTTTCCTTCTCCTTCTAATCTTCATCTTTCTTTCCTTCTTCTCTTTCTCCTCCTAACCTTCATCTCTTTCTCTTTCCTCTTCCTCCTCCTTCTATTCTTCTTCTTCTCCTTCTTCTTCTTCTCCTCCTCTTTCTCTTCCTCTCTTTATCTTTCTTCTCTTCCTCCTCCTCCTTTTCTTCTTCATCTCTTTCTTGTCCACCTTCTGTTTCTCCACTGTCTCCTACTCTTCCTTCATTTTTCCTCCTTTACTTTTCCTTCCTCCTTCATGTCTTCTCCTTTTCCTTTTCCTCTTCCTCCTCCACATCTTTCTTCGTCTTTTTCTTCTCCTTCTCCTCTTCCTTCTCCTCCACTTTTCCTGGGCCCCAATAGCCTTCGAGTCTGACTTCCATTTTCCCCCCTCTCCTTGGCAGATTCAGGTTGGCGTGGAATTCGAAGCCAACACTCGGCTGCAGGAGACAAGCTTCGCTTACGGCTATCAGCTCACCCTGCCCGAAGCCAATATGATCTTCAAGGGTGAGTGAAATTAAACCATCAGCAAGTTCTACACTCTGCCATTTATTCTTCTGCCATTTAAGGGACAAGTGTACCTTCCATTTTGCTTGCCAAAAGTTTTCTTGTCTAAGGCCGGACTAGAACTCCACGTCTCCTGGTGATTGGCCCAAAGTCAGCCAGTCGGCTTTACACCGAAGATGGGACTAGGACTCACTGTCTCCTGGTGATTGACCCAGTCACCCAGTCTGTTTCCATGACTAAGGCAGGACTAGAACTCCCCGTCTCCTGGTGTTTGGCCCAAAGTCATTCAGTTTTCATGACTAAGATGGGACTAGAACTCCCCGTCACCTGGTGTTTGGCCCAAAGTCACTCAGTTTTCATGACTAAGGTGGGACTAGAACTCCCCATCTCCTGGTGTTTGGCTCAAAGTCACCCAGTCAGTTTTCATGACTAAGGTGGGACTGGAACTCCCAGTCTCCTGGTGATTGACCCAAAGTCACTCAGTTTTCATGACTGAGGTGGGACTAGAACTCCCAGTCTCCTGGTGGCTGGCCCTAAGTCACCCAATCATCTTTCCTGCCTACGGCAAGACTAGAACTCCCAGTCTCCTGGTTTCTAACCCTGTGCCTTAACCACTAGGCCAAGCTGCCACTAACGCCTCACTCTTCTTCCTTCAGGCTTTCTGGACAGTAACTGGTGCGTGGGGGCAGTCCTGGAGAAGAAAATCCCCCCTCTGCCCGTGACCTTAGCGCTGGGCGCCTTCCTCAACCATTGGAAACACCGGTTCCATTGTGGGTTCAGCATCATTGTGGGTTGAAGGTCTGCACCGGCCTGGGTCTCTTACAAAGGAGGCGGTCGGGGTTTGAAAGGTTGGGGCCATTGCTCGGTTAGAGCAGTGCAGCCTTGGATGATGGACGCGAGGGGATCGGTGCCCGTGCGGTCTCCCGCTGTTACGCGGTGATGCCACGGCCGCCTCCGTGGGTCCGTGCACAATTTCTGCCCGGAGGGAAAGACACTCTGGCTGCAAGGGTGCCCCGTTTCTCAACCGGGACTCTGATTTTGCTGGCTTAGGGCAACGTTAACACCGGGCACAGGATTTTGGGTCGGGTGGTGGCAAACTTGTCTTCGTTCGATGGCCTTTGGAGAGCTCTGAACACTGGATTCCCCGGTGGAACGAGGGATCGGCGCCATTTTGGTGTGGGTGACGGGGCCCTGAAATTCAGAAGATCCCCAACTCAGCTGCTGTTTCCTGGACGGTTTGTGCTCTTCGGCTGATTCAGGGGCAGAGACCAAAAAGCCGAATTTACGACTTCAGTGCAATGGTGACTCTAAATATGATTAAAATGATGACGAGGCTGGGTTATCTAGCCCCTCAAAACACCTCCGGTCTAGTTTCTTTTAATGCCTTTTTTTTATATTTCATAGAGGGGAAACCATGCCACTTTTCTCAAAAGTTTACGAGTCCTCTAGTTACGACCATTCGGTTAGTGATGCCTTTCCTGCCCCTTTTGAGTGTGGGAAAGAAAACCGAGAGATGAAAAGAACAGATGATCGGTTAAAAAGTAAAACAGATAGATAAATACATGGGGGGGGGGAAACAGATAAAATGAAAAAGGAAGAGGATAGATAAACCAAGAAAAGATGGTAGATAAAAATGAAAAGGATAAAAGTGATGAAAAGAAAAATGAGGGGTAAACAAGAATAAATAAATAAAAATAAAACAGATAAATAGGTAAAATGTACGAAAAGAAAAATGATAAAGATGATGGATAAAAAAAAGACATGAAAATAAAACAAGATAAATGAAAAGGAAGATGGTAGAAAAGAAATCTAAAAATTAAATAAAACAGCTAAATAGATAAAATTGATGAAAATTTAAAAAATGATACAAATAAAATAGATAAATAAACTGGATGAAAAGAAAGATGGTAAAGAAAAGATGAAAGATGAAAAGATAAATGAAAAAACAAAATAGAAGAAATTAAAAATAAAACAAAACAGGTAAATAGATAAAATTGATGAAAGATGATAAAAAATAAACTCGAAAAAAAGATGGTAAAGAAAAGATGAAAGACAAAAAGAAAAGATAGACGGAAATAAAACATCAAATTGATGAAAAGGAATACGGTAGATAAGATGTTAGCTAAAACTAAAATAGATAAAAAGAAAAGAAAGACATAAAAATAAAACATGAAGTAGATGACAGGATAAGATAAAAATAAAATAGATGATAGATACCCTGTTTCCCCCAAAATAAGACATCCCCGATAATAAGCCCAATCGGGCTTTTGAGTGCATGGCAATAAGGCCAAGCGCTTATTTCAGGGTTCCAAAAAATATAAGGGTCTTATTTTCGGGGAAACACGGTAGATAGATAGATGATAGAGATAGATACCGTGTTTCCCCGAAAATAAGACCATGTCTTATATTTTTTTGAACCCTGAAATAAGCGCTTGGCCTTATTGCCATGCACTCAAAAGCCCGATTGGGCTTATTATCAGGGGATGTCTTATTTTGGGGGAAACGGTAGAATAGATAGATAGATAGATAGATAGATAGATAGATAGATAGATAGATAGATAGATAGATAGAATGACAAGAGAAAAAGATAAAAAAGAAAATATCGTTCAATAAACCTGCAGCAAAAGCTTTTGAGCGAACCCACAAAAAATGAAAAACCAATCGAAAAATAAACCATGTTTTTATTTAATTAATTGCTACCATTAAAGTGCTACTGAAAGAACGGGGAAAAGAGTCTGTTTCCTCGTTGTGTTGTTAAAATTAGCAAAATAGCATTTCCAAACCCCGAGATGTGCAGAGAAGTGTCTGCCCGCTGGAATTCAGTCTGAGATTGCCTTCTACAGGTAGTCCTCGGCTTACGACCACAACGGAGCCCCCAAATGTACGTTGCTAAGCAAGACATTTGTTAAGTAAGTTTCGCCCCATTGTACGGCCTTTCTGGCCACCGTCGTTAAGTGAATCGCCTCCGCCGTCATGTTAGGAACACGGTTATAAAGAATCCGTTGACTTGGCTCGGCAGAAGGTCGCAAAAGGGGATCACGTGACTCCGGGGATACTGCGACCGTCGTAAATATGAGTCAGTTGCCAAGTGTCTGAATTTTTATCAAGTGACCGTGGTGATGCCTGCAACGGTCATAAGTGTGAAATCATAAGTCACTTTTTTCAGTACCGTTGTAACTTCGAACAGTCACTAAACGAACTGTTGTAAATTGGGGATTATCTGTATTTATGCTGGAGGAGAAGAAGGGTATTTTTTTGACAAGTGGGCACCGCAGCAGGGAGCTCCCCCAGACCCAAAAGAAAATAAAAGGGGTTTCTCAAACACAAACAGAGCCAGGAGATGCCACTGAGGGATTTTTCGATAGAAAACAAGATAGGAAAAAATATATATATATATTTGCAAGGGGAAAAAACTAGGAAGTTGCTGGCTAGACCTGAGCACAGATTTTGGGGTTTTGCTTGGCTGTATAGATAGTCCTCTACTTATGACCACAATGGCAAAATTTATGTCGCTAAATGAAACAGTCCTTAAGTGAAATTTGCCTCATTTTACATCCTTTCTTGCTACAGATATTAAGTGAATCCCTGCAGTTGTTGTTAATGACACAGTCATTAAGTGAATCTGGCTTCCCCCTTGACTCTGCTTGTCAGAAGGTCACAAGTGGGGACACTTTGACCGTCATAAATACGAGTCTTGCCAAGCCTCTGAATTTTGATCACGTGATTGCGAGGACGCTGCGACGGTCGAAAGCGTAAAACACGGTCCAGAGTCCCGTTTTTCGGTGCCGTCGCAACTCGGAACGGTCACTAAACGAACTGTTTGTAAGTCAAGGACGACCTGTATCTATTTGCAAAGCAGGGATTCTCCTAATCCGAGTTTTTAGCTGATAATTTCGGAGAGCAGAGGGGTCAAGGAAGAGAGATTTTGGCTGTCATCAATATGAAGGATCTGACGGGTGTTTTCCACTTTTAGCGTCCGAAGCTCGGTCAACAGCAAGAGAAGTTTGGCGTAGAGAAACCTTAAGAAGAAAAAAGAAGATTAAAAGACCCATCAATCCAATTTGTTCCATCTTTCTTCCTCTTTCCTCCTCCTTCATCCCTAATTCCAGGTTGTCCTTGACTTACGACCACAATCGAGGCCAACGTTTCCAAGCCAGGCGGTGGTTAAAGTAAATTTCGCCCCTTTTTTTCTCCACAGCGGTTTAAGGGAATCGCCGCCGTCGTGAAGCGAATCCTGTCATTAAGCGAATCCGGCTTTTTCCATCCCCTTGACTTCGCTTTTAGGGAAACTGGCTGGCAAAGCAAAGTCAATCGGGGGGGGGAGCCAGATTCGCTTAATGACCATGTGATTCACTTAACAACGGGAGCGGTTTGCTTAATATCTGAGGTAAAACAAGGCTGCAAAATCCGGTGTGACTCGCTCATCGACTGCCAGAAATTTTGCTGTCATTTGTGGTTGTAAGTTGAGGAGTATTTATAATTCAGGCATCCCTTTAAAAATATTTCACTTAAAGCCATTTTGACTTTGAGCCAGCATGCTTCAAGAGGGGTGGACTTCGACTCCCAGAATTCCCCAGCCACCCTGCTTTAAGATGGGTGGACTTCAGCTCCCAGAATCCCCCATCCAGCATGCTTTAAGAAGGGTGAACTTCAGCTCCCAGAATTCCCCAGCCACCCTGCTTTAAGATGGGTGGACTTCGACTCCCAGAAACCCCCAGCCAGCATGCTTTAAGAAAGGTGGACTTCGACTCCCAGAATTCCCCAGCCAGCATGCTTTAAGATGGGTGGACTTCGACTCCCAGAATCCCCCAGCCAGCATGCTTTAAGATGGGTGGACTTCGACTCCCAGAATCCCCCAGCCAGCATGCTTTAAGATGGGTGGACTTCGACTCCCAGAATTCTCCAGCCAGCCTGCTCTGAGATGGGTGGACTTCAAGATTCTTACCTGCCTTCGGGCCAAGGATGCCAGTGGTCGATGTATTTCTTCAAGGTCAGGGCGATCTTCTCCTGGGTCAGATCGATCTCCTCCCGTTGGGTCACGTCCACGTGGTCTATGAAGGGAGAGGTTTTGTGGGTGTTGAGGAAGAGGAGGAGGAGGGCTTGGAGGGGGGGTCCCCCGATGAAGTGAAATGGGGCAAAGGAAAAGGAAAGGGCAGCTGAAGCCATCCTGGGCTCGTTAGGATTCAGGCTCAGTAGGGTAAGGTTTGGAAGGGGCCTTAGAGGTCATCTAGTCCAATCCCCTGGCTCGGGCAGGATTCAGTGTATTGGAAAGAAAAAAAGCTGGATGTGACCTTAGGGGTCATCTAGTCCCAACCCCCTGGCCAAGGCAGGGATCCAGTGTATAGAACTCAAAGACTGGAAGGAACTTTAGAGGTCATCTAGTCCAACCCCCTAGCCAGGGCAGGAGCCCAATGTATAGAATCCTAGAACAGAAAAATTGGAAACGACCCTAAGAGGTCATCTAGTCCAACCCCCCTGGCCAGAGCAGGAATCTATAGAATTCTAGAACAGAAAAACCAGGAGAGACTCCAGAGAGATCATCTAGTCCAACACACGGTCAGGGAAGGAATCTGATGCATAGGGATCCTAGAACTGAAAGACCAGAAGAGGCCTTATAGGTCATCTAGTCCAACCCCCTGGTGGGAATCTATAGAATCCTAGAACAGAAAGGCCAGAAGGGACCCTAGAGGTCATCCAGTCCAGCCTCCCTGGCCAGGGCAGGAATCCAACGTATATAATCCTAAAACTAAAAACCAGAAAGGAACCTAGAGGTCATCTAGCCCAACCCCCCTGGCCAAGGGAGGAATCCAACTATGCATTTTACTTTTTGTATTATTTATTTATTTATTTTTATTTATTTTTATAAGGTTATTTCCAGAAAAGCTGGAAATAACCTTAGAGGTCATCCAGTCCAACCCCCAGGCAAGGGCGGGAATTCCATGGATCGGATCCTAGTATAGGATCCTGGAAGGGACCCTAGGGGTCATCTAGTCCGACCCCTTCAATCCAGAGCAGGAATCCTAGAAGAGCCGAGGTGGCGCAGTGGTTAGAGTGCAGTACTGCAGGCTACTTCAGCTGACTGCTAGCTGCAGTTCAGCGGTTCAAATCTCACCGGCTCAAGGTTGACTCAGCCTTCCATCCTTCCGAGGTGGGTAAAATGAGGACCCAGATTGTTGGGGGCAATAGGCTGACTCTGTGAACCACTTAGAGAGGGCTGTAAAGCACTATGAAGCGGTATATAAGTCTAAGTGCTATTGCTATTGCTATTGCTATCCTCATCTCCCCTGAATGTTGGGGAGGTGGGATAGAGCCTGCCTCCCTCACGAACCGGGGGGGGGGGTGTCTCACCTGGGTAGAACAACACCAGGGCTTGCAGTAAGACGTACTCGGCTTCGTGCAGCCTCAGTTTCCGCAAACTGATGTGGAATTTCAGCAGCGGCTCTAAATAAATCTGTTGAAATCCAGCTTGGGGAGAAAGAAGTAAAAAAAAAAAAAGGAAAAACGGGGATCAGAAACCTGTGACATTCTGGAATTTAACCTGGTTTTTCTCTCCTTCATTGAATAAATACCCTTGTTTGCCCACAGGAGGGTGCTTTCACACAACCCAAGGCGGTTCCAATTTGAAGCATTTGTGAAACACACACACACACACACACACACACACACACACACACACACACACACACACACCCCGCCTTCCCAGGGGGAAATCTCCATAATCTCTTTTCCATGCTTGGCTCCATGGCTGTTTAATCTCTCCCCGAGATTAATTACAGTTTGTTCTATCTATCTGGACTCAAGGGGGAAAAAAAACACCCAACCATCCAGATGTTCAGCCTCGTTTATCCGGGTCTTAATTAATCCAATGCTTTTAATATTAATCCCCCAAGGGGATCCCGAGGACGAGTCGCTTTGTGAAACGGACGGACGAGACACCAGGTTTTGGGGAACCCCCTGTAACCCCCTCCAGAGGTTGCCGAACTACAATTCCCAGCAGCCTCGTTGGTCGCGAAGGCTCTTGGGAGTTGTAGTTCAGACGGTCACCCCCCTCACTGCACAGTGTGGGAGCTTTTAAAAAAACCAAAATCTAATTTCACCCCTTTTAGTCCTTCGGTTCCGATGAACCATTTAAACTTCTAAACTGCTCTTTTCTCGGTCATTTTTTCTAGCACTCTAGAATGAAATATATTACATATGGGTACGGCAGTTCTCGCCTTACGACCACAAGTGGAAGTGGAATTTCCGTCGCTAAGCATGGCGGTGGTTCAGCAAGCTGTGCCTGACTTGATCGTGGCTGCTGAGTGCAATCGTTTTAGTTGTTAAGTGAAATCCCACACGGTTATTAAGCGAATCTTGTTGTTGGACGGCGGCTGGGAAGGCCGCAAATGGCGATCACATGACCCCGGGACATTACAACCATCGTAAATACAGGACAGGTGCCAAGTGCTTCCATTTTAATCAGGTTGCCATGGTTGTAAGTGTGAAAAACCATCCAAAGTTAGTTTTTTCAGTGCCGTCATAACTTTGAGCAAATCGTCATACGTTGAGGATTATCCATCAAGGCCACAACCCTATTGGATAGCCCAAGTTTTGCCCAATTAGATACCCTCTGACCCAGAGGTTCTAACTTACCTCGCTGCCGGTTCGCTTCCTCCCGCGCCACGTGGCTGCGCGCGCATTGCGTGCCGCGTGGCCGTGCCGCGCGGGTGCGTGCACTCATGCGCAGTGGCAAAAATTTGCAAATAAATCAAAAACAAATTTAAAAAGCCAAAAACAAGATGGCGGAGCATGCGCAGTGCCGGGGACTCGGCTTCTGCGCATGCACAGAAGAAAAAAAATTAGCAAAAAATTCCCCCCCAAAAAAAATCCCCCCAAAAAATTCCCAAAAAAAGATGGCGGCGTCCACAGACCGGCACCAACAGAACCGGCTCCGTGATGTCACCAGCGGTTTGCTACCGGTTCTATAGAACTGGTGCGAACCGGGAGGAACCCACCTCTGCTCTGACCGGTCTGAACTAACCGAAAACAGATTTCTCAATTTTAATTCATCGAGAATTAATTTCTCCATCGTCAGATGCAGCATTCGCTCAGCAATGGGGGCAGAGGGCCTAACGTAGCCACCAATCATAGTTTGTTTGTTTCACAGCTCGCAGGCTGGGTTTGAACCACGAACCGGCCAAGCTTCTTTTCAATCACGGTGCCAGACGGGGTGAGGCCTTTTTAAACTGCAGCGTATAAATTAATCATTCACCTGTTTTCTTCTGCAATCTGTACGTTGCTTAATATATTGTGCCAAAGATCAGGGAGCTTTAAATAGCGAACGTTGTTTTCTGCATTACCGACAGACAAATTTAGAGATTAAACGTTACAGGTGCATACGGGAGAACCGAGGGGTTGGTGACAGCCAAAATAATCACAATATTTATAATCTAGGATGGTTGATGGACGCGTTTGGTTGGCTCGGCCTTCAATCGGAGGACTGGGAAAGCTGATCGATACAGTTTTATGCAAGCTAGGTTCCTCGAGTGTTTAAAAACGGCAGTGAATAATTTCTGGTATATAATGAAATATGTATTTGTTCTGGGCAGTTCGGTTCGTATTTCCCGTCCGCCTTCTTCTCGGTTTCATTTCCTTTCTCGGAAAATAAAAAAATAAAAATAGTTCCGCGAACCATACGTGTAGGGGGTGTTTCTCAACCTTGGCAATTTTAAGAGGGGTGGACTTCAACTCCCAGAATTCCCCAGCCAGCTCAGTTTAAAGTTCCCCAGCCAGCTTGGTTTAAACTCCCAGAATTCCCCAGCCTGCATGCTTCAAAAGAAGTGGACTTCAACTCCCAGAATTCCCTAGCCAGCTTGCTTTAAGATAGTGAACCAATTCCCAGAATTCCCCAGCTAAATATGCTTTAAGATGGGTGGACTTCGACTCCCAGAATCCCCCAGCCGGCTCACTTTAAGATGGATGGAATTCAACTCCCAGAATTCCCCAGCCTGCATGCTTCAAAAGAAGTGGACTTCAACTCCCAGAATTCCCTAGCCAGCTTGCTTTAAGATAGTGAACCAATTCCCAGAATTCCCCAGCTAAATATGCTTTAAGATGGGTGGACTTCGACTCCCAGAATCCCCCAGCCGGCTCACTTTAAGATGGATGGACTTCAACTCCCAGAATTCCCTAACATTCTGCTGGCTGGGGAATTCTGGGCATTGAAGTCCACACCTCTAAAAATTGCCAAGGTGGAGGAACACTGACGTAAGGTGAACGTAGAGGCAGCTCACGACAGCTCCTCCCTGCACGCGGAAGTGTCTGGTGTGATACACAACAATTGTGAATTCACAAGAGACACACAATGAATTCTCTTCCCTACACACACACACACACACACACACACACACACACACACACACACACACACACACACACACACAGACATACCCAGGGCTCCATCTTGGATGGTGTAGCAGTGTGGGCCACATTTCCAAGCGTTCGTTTCCTCGTTGAACACCGTGTTGAACTGGATCTGGCAGATCTCCAGCGTGGCTCCTTTTAGAAGGGAAATCTGGTCATCCATGGGCAGATTTCTAAGTGAGGAAGAAGGACCAAGGTTAGAGACAGAGGTCGTGCGGATGCTCTTAAGAAGATCCGACTGGATCTCCCGGTAGCTCGGCTTGATTTATTCCCCCCCCCCTTTTGGTGAGTGGCTTCCTTTGATGGCTTAGCTTGCTGGGGGAATCCTGCTGGGGGAATCCTGGTTAGTTTAGGATCCAGTGGATCTGGCAAAATGGGTCGATTGGACAGGGAGTCCTCGACGTACATCTGCAACGGGGACTAGAATTTTTGTGACTAAGCCAAGCGGTTGTTAGGGGACTCCGGTCCAATTCTGATCACGTGACTGTCAGGATGCTGCAACGGTTGTAAGTGCGAGGACTGGTTGTAAGCTACCGCCCTTGTAATTTCAAATAGTCACTAAATGAACGTTTTGTAAGTGAAGGACTAGCTGGATTTGGAAACAAAGTCCCATGTCGTTGGAAAAGATGGGGCTGTCCCTGCTAGCCTCCACCACAGAGAGGTTCAGAAGTGAGCGAGACCCCAGTTCAATCAATCAGAATAGAGCTGGAAGGGACCTTGGAGGTCTTCTAGTCCAACCCCCTCCTCAAGCAGGAGACCCTATACCCTTTCGGACAAAAGGTTGTCTAATCTCTTCTTGAAAACCTCCAGCGATGGAGAAGGAAGGAAGGAAGGAAGGAAGGAAGGAAGGAAGGAAGGAAGGAAGGAAGGAAGGAAGGAAGGAAGGAAGGAAGGAAGGAAGGAAGGAAGGAGACAGAGGAGGGAGGGAGGGACAAAGCAGGAAA
>QLTV01001023.1:1749037-1759573 GCA_003457575.1 Thermophis baileyi
TATTCTATTCTATTCTATTCTATTCTATTCTATTCTATTCTATTCTATTGTATTCCATTGTATTCCATTGTATTCCATTCTATTATTTATTTTATTATCTGTATCCCACCTTTATTATTTTTACAAATAATTCAAAGCAGTGAACATATCCACTTTCCCCCTCCTATTTTCCCCACAACGACAACCCTGTGAGGTAGGCTGGGCTGAGAAAGAGTGACTGGTCCGAAGTCAACTAACCAGCTTTCATGGCTAAGGCGGGACTAGAACTCCCCGTCTCCTGGTGATCGACCCAAAGTCACCCAGCTGGCTTTCATGTCTAAGATGGGACTAGAACTCACTGCCTCCTGGTGATTGGCCCAAAGTCACCCAGCTGGCTTTCATGCCTAAGGCGGGACTATAACTCAGAGTCTCCCGTTTTCTAGCCTGGTGCCTTAACCACTAGACCCGTGATGGCGAACCTATGGCACGCATGCGCGCGCGCCTCCCGCAGGCCAGCTGGTCCTCAGGTCTCTGCCATGCATGCACAGGGGGGGTGGTGCATGCAGGGGACGCGCGCACGCATGGACGGAGGGGCTCGCATTGCATTTTGGGGCCTCGCGCGGCACCCCCACGCCCCGTTTTGGCTTCCAGGTTGGTGCAGGAGGCCTTCCAGGCCCAAAACAGGGCGCGGGCCTGGAAGGCTTCCTGCACCAACCTGGAAGCCAAAAATGGGCGAGGGGGGCAGGGTGCATGCGCGGGGAGCACGCGGGGGTCACGCGCGCATGCACGGGGGCGCGGGTGTGTCACGCACGCATTGCATTATGGGTGCAGGCACGCGAGCACGCTGTCACACGCCGACAAAAAGGTTAGCCATCACGGCACTAGACTGAACTGCCTCTACCTAGCCCAAGATTTGGGTGGGAATCGACACCTGTGCTGACTTGAACCGCTGAGGCGGCCACGAATGAGTTGGGAAAGAGAAGGTGATTGATCCGGAGGGCAATTCTGAGAAGCCGCCTGAGCCTTACCTGCCTGCTGAGAGAAGGATTGGAGCAGGTGCAATCTTCTTTGGCCAAGCTCCACTGCATTTCTTGGTTGGAGTTTAAATCCGACTCGCTGCTCGGCATTGGATTCGAATCCGGCGCCTGCTTCTGATAAGGAGCATGTTCCTCGGCCGAAGTCGTGGGATTCTGACACTTCTGGACTATTTCCATCATGTTCGCATCTGTAGAGGCAGCAAAAAAAAAACATAAGTCATCCTCGTTTAGCATCCACAATCAAGACTGGTCACTAAGTGAAGCAGTCAGTAAGCGAAACCGCAGCCGTGCACAAGATTGGAGTTCAGCTTTTCCTTGGCTCGACAGACCCACAAAGGTCATTTTTACGGGAGGACCGGTCACAAAGTGACTTTTTCACCACCTTCGTCACTGCGCACGGTCGTGAAACGAGGCAGTCGCTAAGCGAGGACGGCATCTATCTTGCGTTTAGGGCGGTTTCGCAAATCAAAGCAGAGGTTAAAAATACCGCGCAGACAAAAAAGAAAAAGGAAGAGACTATCATCTCACAATCCGTCTTAAAATCCGTCGGAGGCGATTTGCTGCACTTCTGTGGCTGGCTCTCCTCCTATCGTACTCCGCTGCTGGCTGGGGAGGATGGGAGTCGTAGTCCATTTGTTTCAAGCTACATCAGTAATCAAGATGGGTCTTGGTTCTCCTTCTCTGGCTGCGTCGCTGGAAACCATCGTCCCAAACACTTAAGCAAGGAGTGTTTGAAGGCGGATTAGTGGCTGAGAGATAAGTGTCTGGATTGATATCTCAGGAGGCTTTTTTGGCCTCTTGGCAAGGTCATCTTGGAGCAGGGGAGAAGAGGAGAAGGTCAGCCAGAAGATCTTCGTGGAGTGGTGCAACCTTAACAGGAGACAGCTGGCCAGAGAATATCTGCAGCAATGCCGAAACGCAAATCTGGTTTTTTGTCTAAGCTGCATTTATCGTGCGCGGATCACAAGAACCGGAGGGCAGCTGCTAAATCAGTGTTTTTCAAAGGAGGCAACATTCAGCGGTCTGGACTTCTACTCCCAGGATTCCCCAGGCAGCTCTGAAGATACTAGGGGCTTGTGCTGTCAGTGTTAGTGGGAGTGGGCCTGGTGGTTCCTTGGTTAGGCTGTTTTTAACAGAGTTGTAAACTGACAACACTGATGAAGCGCTTGTATATAAACAGAGAGCAAAGCTCTCTCCCTCCTTCCACTGATGATGTTACCTAGTTGGGTAATGAAACGTCTGCAAGAAAACCACCAAGCTCAGAGGGCACCAAGGATCCCACAGTCCTCCACCCCACTCCCATCTAGCACTGATGACGTTACCCGCTTTGGTAATGAAACGTCTGCAAGAAAGCCACCAAGAACCCCATACCTGGTTAAGACAGAACAGCAAGAGCCTCGTCAATGTTCAAACATACCATCTTCCAGTTTGACAAAGTCAGAGAAACCAGAGGGGGAGAAAGGGAGATGAATTCCAGCAGCTTTGAGCAGGCACTTTGATTTTGATCCCAAGCTTCCCGCCTCCTTGGTTTTATTTCCCCATATTGCTTACCTTTTCTTGGATCCAAACAGCTCAGGTCTAAATTTTGGAAGCTGAAGGAGACACGGTCGCTAACGGCAGCTCATCCTTCGGCCTCGGTTGGATAACCGGGGGGGGGGGGGGAAGCAGAAGGAAGGAAGGCTGAAGGGTTGGAATGACCATCTGAACTCTGTGGCCAAACGGCCAGTGGACGATGTCCAGATTAATAATCTCCTTCTGAGCTCATGGAAATTTCAGTGAGAGCTAAGGAGCTCAGGGAAATATAAGGTAATCTCACGGAGGGCAGGCGAAAAGGAGATAAGTCTTGACCCCCTGGGGTGTGGATAATATCTATTATTTGGGAGGGTTTGATCCTTCCCCAGCTTCTATCAGAGAAACCTGGTTAAATGGCCAACTGTCGGAGCCAAGATTGCTGATCCTGGACTCGACAGAGCCCAGCAATGTTGCTTAAGGCAGGGTTTGTCAACTCAGCCACTTTAAGACTCAACACCCAGAATTCCCCAGTCAACATGGCTGGACTTCAATTCCCAGAATTCCCCAGTCAACATGGCTGGACTTCAACACCCAGAATTCCCCAGTCAACATGGCTGGACTTCAACTCCCAGAAGTCCCCAGTCAACATGGCTGGACTCCAACTCCCAGAAGTCCCCAGTCAACATGGCTGAACTTCAACTCCCAGAAGTCCCCAGCCACCTCAGCTTTCTAAAGCACATCTGGGCTTCTGAGGAAGAGGAAGAGGCAGGCACATTTTTATTTCTTGTTTTTTTTTAAAAAAAAAATCTGGACTTTTGTCCCGTCTGGGAAAAGGCAGACATTGGTCAAATCTCTAGTTTGCAGGGAAGGCAAGAGGGTTGAGCTGAGCTTTGGAGGAGAATATTGACTTTGCTGCCACCTTGGAAACTAACTGTGCAAGAAGCTGGAAGGGCGATCAAGCAAGTTGGTTTTTTTTCAACCTCAGCACCTTAAAGATAGGTGGACTCCAACGCCCAGAATTCCCCACCCGGCATGCTTCAAGATGGGTGGACATGCTGCCTGAAGAATTCTGGGACTTGAAGTCCACCTTTTTTCAAGAGTTGCCAAGGTTGAGAGACCCACATATGTGCAGCAACCTGAATGCAAATTCTAACCGTGTGACTGGGATACTGGAGGGGGGGGGGGGAGACTTCCTCAGGTCGCCACATGAGGGCGCTCAACCCCGAGAAACAAGCTTGTCTTCTTTTAGCTTAAGCTGCCCACGCTCCGGCCGGGCGCCCTTGTGCTCTCTATGATGGTCCCGCGCCGCTTCCTGTCCCCCGCGCCGCTTCCGGAAAGACGTGCCGCGGCCCGCCATGGCCATCAAGTGGCGCGTCGTCAAGGCGGTGGGCACTGGGGTGGGCATCTTCGCCGGGGCGCTGTTGCTCTTGCAGGTATGGCCGTCCGACGAGGTGCGCTCGGCGAAGATAAGCAAGGTGAGGAAATAGCGGGAGGCTTCGGCCCCAGGCCGCTTCCTGGCGTTGCCGCTTTAAAACATGAGGACTAGCGCCTTGCATAAAGTCCTCACGAGGACTAGCGCCTTGCATAAGACCTTGTTCCGAATCATGAGGACTAGCGCCTTGCATAAGACCTTGTTCTGAATTATGATTAGTGCCTTGTATAAAGACTATTCTGAATCATGAGGACTAGCGCCTTGCATAAAGTCCTCATGAGGACTTGCGCCTTGCATAAGACCTTGTTCTGAATTACAAGGACTAGCGCCTTGCTAAAGATTATTCTGAATAATGAGGACTGGCGCCTTATAGACCCTGTTCAGAATCAAGAGGATTAGTGCCTTGAATAAGATCGCACTCAGAAATATCAGGCTTTTATTTATTTATGTATTGATTAGACTTTTTATTTCATTCATTAGATTTATTTGCTTTGCTTATTATTAGATTCTGATTTCATTTGCTTATTTGATTTTAATATAATAAATCCGTATCTTGTATCCAGCTCTTTGCTTGTATCTAGTCCAAGTCTCACGCTCGGTGTGCGTAATAGATGGAATTTATTAGATTGTTATGTCCTCTTATTTTGAGTTTTATATATAACTCAAGATGGCAAGCAACCTGTTTCCCCCACCACAACAACCCTGTGAGGTGGGTTGGGCCGAGAGGGTGACTAGCTCAACGTAACCCAGCCGGCTTTCGTGATTAAATGAATCTTTCATGATTCTGGCAAAACTAGAACTCAGAGTCTCTGCTTTCAAGGCCAGGTGCCTTCACCACTACACCAAACTGGCACGTTAGATCAGATCTTATTAAAGAAGCACAAGGACTAGCATCTTAAATAGGATTCTACTCCGAAACATGAGGGTTAGCACCTTAAATATTGCCTATGCAGAACCACCAAGGATTAGCCTCTTAAAGATCATATTCAGAACCATGAGGACTAGAATCTTTGCTGACTAGTTAGAAGAGATGTGGCTTAGATCACAAAGGACAAGTCGTTTTTTCACCTCAGGTGATGTTCAGATCCGCAAAACGGGGATGCCCGAAAACCTTGTTTTGCCTTCCTCACGTCTTCGTTCTCCCTGCAGGAATTCCGGGAATCCAGCCATTCGGACTCACAACGACAGAACGCCTTGATAATGGAAATCCTTAAAGAGGCTGCCAGGACAGATGAGAATTGGGCCCGAAAATCTTTCTCTTCGAAAAAGTAGCAATGGCTGTGACTCGAAAAAGGCCTCGGGCTGCTTGGACTGCACAAGTGTCATGACTCTGTAATGAAAATCACATTTTTTCTTTCGACCCGTTTATTCCTTGGGGTCCTTCTATGGCTTGCTTGGTAAGCTGTCTTCATAAATTAAAAATGGCAGTTTGGAGTGTTGTTCTGTGTGTGTTTCATGCCTGGCAAAATCGAAAAATGGACCTTAGAAAAACGTACACCCAGCGTGGTCATCCTTGTGTGTTTGTCTTTGAATTCACACATCATGCCACAACAAAAAATTTTCTGCCTGCTGCCAGCTTAAGTGCCTGGTTCGTCCTGAAAAGTTTTATTTTATTAAAATTTATATGCCGCCTATGTCGCCTAGAGGTGACTCTAGACGGCTTAAAACAAGTAAAAGCAAAAAGATAAAATATGAAGATATTAAATATTAACATCAGTTGGTCTGGAAACTGGTAGAGAGATGCTCAAGAACAAAAGTGCAAAAGAAGTTTATGGTGGAAAAACTATGGAAGGCATATGCTAGCTGCAGTTTATTATTTGTGTATTTATAAATATATAGTTGCTTGTGTTTTTATGTAAGGCACTTACCAAGTTAATTTTCATAGCTGCGCTTCAGTAACATTTATATATAGTTATTGATATGTGGCTTAGCTGGTTAACTATTTTAACTGCAGTTTAATAACTAAAACTGATAACGTGTAGGTAGGTAGGTAGGTAGGAAAGGAAGGAAGGAAGGAAGGAAAAGATGGAGGGGGAGAAAGGGCCAGAGGAAAGGAAAGGAGGAGGGAAGGGAAGGAAGGAAAAGAGATGGGAGAAAGGGGGAGGAGAGGAGAAAGGGAAGGAGGGAGAGAGGAAGGGAAGGAGAGAAGGAAGGAAGGAGCAGGGAAGAAAAGGACAGGAGGGAGAGAGGAAGGAAGGAAAAGATGGGAGAAAGGGAGAGAAGGAAGGAAAGGAAAGAACATGGGGAAAGGAAGGAAAAGATATAAAGAGATGATGGAAATTATTTCAACTTGGGGGAACTTTTAAGAAGCCCATATTTAGGAGGTAGATTTAAAACAAAAGACCAATGAAATCTGGAAGATTCAGCCATTGATCGCTGGTGGGAAAGAAACGCGGCCCAGGAATTTAAAGATTATTTTATCATCCAAGGAAAATAACACAAAATATTCAAACAGGCCGTTTGTTTTCTCTATTCCCCCAATCGGAACCTACCACAAGGAGCCCTGTTGCCCCCGCCGGACGTTTATAGAGGTCGGACGTCTTTTCTTTTTTTTTTCTTTTTTTTTCCTTCCCCTCGATGGCTAGCTTTCCGGGGGTCCGGCAGAGCGGCTTCCGGCGTGGAGGCGGCCATCTTGCTCGGCGGAAACATGGCGACCCAGCCCGGGGGCGGCGTGGTGGCGGGCTCTTCTGCGGCGCCCCCCAAAAAGTCCTTCTTCTGGTCCTGCTTCAGCTGCCGCGTGCTGGCCGGCAGCGGGCTGGTGGCCGCCGGGCTCTGGGTCCACATGGGGGTCCGCCAGTCCTTGCGGCAAAGGAGGCCCGGGAACGCCTATGACATCTTCCGGCTGGTTTTCTCCGTCGGTAAAGACGTGGAGAGGGGGGGGGGGGTTTCCCGGTGGGGGGGTGTAGATGCGGACGTGCAAGGTTAGACACGTGTATTGCATTTGGCTTGCGGGGTGGAGGTCATTCCCCGCTTAGGAGTTCTCGGGGTGCAATGACGCGGCTGGGCCACCAGGGGGCAGAATTTGCCCTCCCCGGGGCAAAAAATACAAGAAACATAAAAAAGAATTAGCAAGGGGTTTTATTTTATGCTTATTTTATTGATTTATATCGACTTGTATTCCGCCTTTAGTTTTATAGATAAGAAAAGGCGCCTTAGGTAAGAGCCTACTAGTCTGAATCACGAGGACTAGCGCCTTTAAATAAGATTGTATTCGGAAATATTGTTTTTAATTTTAATTTTTTTTTAAATCCCTCCTTTATTACTTTATAAGGGACTCCAGGCAGCAAACACACGTAATGCTTCTTTCTCCTGCTCTTTGCCTTCATAACAACCCTGCGAGGTGGGCTGGGCTGAGAGGGAGGGATTTTCCCAAAATCACCCAGATGTTTTTCATGCCTAAAATGGCACTAGAACTCACCACCACCTGGTGATTGGCCCATAGTCACCCAATTGGCTTTCATGCCTAAACTGGGACTGGAACTGCCAGTCTCCCGAATCCAGCTTGGTACCTTCACCACTAATCAACCTGGCCTGTAATATTTTCAAATATATTATCTATATTTGTTAATATATTATTTTATTGAATTTGTACTACCAAGCCACTCTGGGCGGCGCTAATAATCCTCCATTTTTGGAATTCTATTCTTATTCTATTTATTATTTCTATTCCATTCTATTCTTTATTCGATTATTTCTATAGGAGCTGCGGTGGCGCAGTGGTTAGAGTGCAGTACTGCCGGCTACTACTGCCGGCTGCCTGCAATTTGGCAGTTTGAATCTCACCAGGCTCAAGGTTGACTCAGCCTTCCATCCTTCTGAGGTCGGTAAAATGAGGACCCAGATTGTTGGGGGAAAGAGGCTGACTCTGTAAACTGCTTAGAGAGGGCTGTAAGGCACTGTGATGTGGTATATAAGTCTAAGTGCTATTGCTATTCTATTCATTCTAATTCTATTCATTCTATTCTTTTTGCCTTCTGCAGAGTAACACAAATGAACTTGGTTGTGCCGCCTTTGCCAACGATTTTTGTTTCTTTCCAGGTCTTTACGCTTGGGCGATTGTAATCGTCCTGGATCCCGTCCAGCCGAAGTAGGACGGGGAAGGCGTACTTCATCGGCGAAGGGTTCCCAAGACCTACCTGGAGGCAACCCAGAGTGGAGGGAGTGGGAATCTTTCATTTTGGATATTGGGGTGTCTTGCGATCCATTAAGACAGTACAGAAACGTTGCGGCTTTTAATCTTCCACGGAAAATGGCTGCTGTTGTTGCGAGTTTTTCCCCCGTGTCAAAACGGTCACAATGACTCTACTGGACGATCGTCTTTAAGGACGTGGACCTGATTGCATTCAGTAAATGGAATAAGCTATCTTGCCAATTACGTTGTAGTAAAATCATGCTTGTTGGGTGAACGGAAAAAAAACCACCCTCTAATTTTGTCCTGTGTGTTTGTGTGTCTTCTCTCTCCTTGCTCGGTCCGTGAAACTGATCCTCGCTTAAAAACACAGTCGCTAGCATTGAACCCCAATTTCCCCAGTGGATAATTTGCCATTTCAGCTCCCGGGGGTTACGGGAAACATAGTTCGGGTACATCTGGATTGTGCACGTTTTCAGCTACAATCCAGCCTCCTTATTCCGAGGCAGTCCACCTCACAGTGCCAGGTGTTGGGGACATACACCTGGATGTGTGTGTGTGTGAGAGAGAGAGAGAGTGAATTTGGGAGGGAGGGACTGTCCGCTGGGCAGACCAAATCCTGCACTTGTTTCTCCGGCAAGAAAGAAAAACCACAAATGGCACACCAGGGTGAAGAGGTTTTATTCGGGGCTGGCATTGGGGGGGGGGGGGGGGGGTAATCCAGTTGCAAACCCTGGTTCCTCTCCCTCTTCTACCCACATAGTGTCTGTTTCGGTATCCCTGGGTTAAGGGCTGTTTCAGAGTCTCTGGGGAGAGGGAGGGGGGCTGGTGCGCTACAGTGGCACCCACAGACTACAGGCTAGGTCAGCCTCCAACAACCGGCGCGAAGGAGGGAAAGCCACAACCGATGGAGTGAAGAGAAGCCGCTCAGCTGTTCCCCTTCTTGGCTACTATCAACACGGCGGAAGGCACCAAGCCTGGAGAAAAAGAGGAAAGGGGGAAAAAATGAATGGAAGAAAGAGTAGAGAATGCAGGGGGAAGCGATTGAAAACGACGGAGCTTTGGAGAGCGAATCCGACCCTTTCCCCCCCCCCCAGGTGGCTTTGAAAGAGAAACACTCCAGAAGAGCAAAGCTAAAGCAGAATTTCTCAACCTCAGCAAGGTTTCAAGGTCAATGGGATTTCAATTCCCAGAATCCCCCCTTAGATGGAATGCTGAGGAGGCTGAGAATCCAGTCTGTTGCTCAGAATAGAATAAATAATGAATAGAAATAAGAATAGAATAGAATAGTAGAAATAGAATTAATAGAATAGAATAAGAATAGAAATAGAATTAATAGAATAGAATTAAAATAGAAATAGAATTAGTAGAATAGAATAATAGAATTAGAACAGAATGGAATAGGAATAGAAAAGAAGATGGAATAGAATAATAACTTTATTGTCACTTTGAATGTACACTAATTGGCATACATTAAAAATGAAATCTTGCATACAGCTTTTAAAGGGTCACCACCTCCAATTTTACTCTACATAAACATGACAAGATAAATAAATACAAAATTATGTATATACCCACATATATTATATGACACAGAGAAACAACAGAGTCTAGTTCGGATGTATACATGTTTATGGCAAGAAAAACGAATCTTGCGAGTTTACCAGACGGATGGCCTAGGGAACAAAGCTGTTACAGAATCGGGTGGTCATGCTAGAGATACTTCGAAACCTCCTCCCAGAGGGGAGCAACAGAAACGGGTCGTAAAGTGGGGTGTGTGGGGTCTCAACACTGCTTTGAGCTCTAAGCACATTGCTCTTATAAGCGGTATCCTGAATAAAGGAAAGCGAGCTTCCTATGATCTCCACTGTCCTCGCCACTCTCTGTAGGGACTTTCCATCTGAGGCACTGCTGCCACCAAACCAGACAGGGATGCAGTTTGTTAAAACACGCTCAATCGTGCCTCTCTAAAAACATTTTTATGCTTTGAGGTTCCTGGCATTTAAGAACGAGGCAAAGCGTTGGAGGCCCCCAGCTCCCTTTTGACCCCAAACTCACCCAGCTCCTGCAGGGGCTTTTCCATGTCTTCCTCAGTGAAAACCCGCCGGGGGAAACTCGTCAGGAGGTGAAAAGGGTCTTCCCCGCCATCTTTGCGGTTTTAAGAACGAGGCAAAGCGTTGGAGGCCCCCAGCTCCCTTTTGACCCCAAACTCACCCAGCTCCTGCAGGGGCTTTTCCATGTCTTCCTCAGTGAAAACCCGCCGGGGGAAACTCGTCAGCTCGTCAGGAGGGTCTTCCCCGCCATCTTTGCGGTTCAGCTCCACGTACAGCCGCACGGCTGCCAGTTGCTCCTTGGCTTTGAAGGTGTGAGTCAGAGAAGTGCCATCCAGGAGTCTCACCTGCCCGGAGCAAAATCAAATCCCCATTGACAGGTGGTCCTCGACTTAC
>QLTV01001023.1:1781090-1786090 GCA_003457575.1 Thermophis baileyi
TTCAAACTATGTTATTCTATTCTATTATATTCTTATTTTCTATTCTATATTCTATACTATTCTATTCTATTCTATATTATTATATTATATTATATTATATTATATTATATTAAATTAAATTAAATTAAATTAAATTAAATTAAATTATAATTGACTGAGTTTCATGTTTAATGAATAAAAGAGATAATAGAAATAATAATAGAAATAGAAATAATAGAAATAGAAATAGAAATAAATAGAAATAATAGAAATAGAAATAATAAAAATATAATAATAATAATAACAACAACAACAACAACACCCATTGTCATTGGGGCACTTGGTATCATGTCCAAGAATTTTACATAATACATCAATAAATTGCAGCTTCCTGCAATAACACCAGTGGAACTGCAAAAAACCGCTACTTGGAACATTGTATATTTTAAGAAGGTACTTGGTTGATACCTAGGACGCTGGTAGCAACCCGTATCAACCATCAGCGCCAGTCAATTATATTTGTGATACATTTTTAAATGTTCAGTTGACTGAGAGTTTCATGTTTAATGAATAAAAGTTTATAATAATAATAGTAGTAGTAGTAGTAATGAGAGAAGGAGGAGAAGAGGAGGGGGAGGGGGAAGAAAAGAAGGAGGAGGAGGAATAGAATAGAATAGAATAGAATAGAATAGAATAGAGTAGAGTAGAGTAGAGTAGAGTAGAGTAGAGTAGAGTAGAGTAGAGTAGAGTAGAGTAGAATATACTTCTAGTCCAGCCCCGTGCTCAAGCAGGAGAACCTATACCGTCTCAGACAAGTGACTGTCCAGTCTCTTCTGAAAAACATCCAGTGATGGAGCATCCACAATTTCTAAAGGCAAGCTGTTCCATTGGTTGATCTACATCTCTTAAAGCATGCTGGCTGGGGAATTCTGGGAGTTGGAGTCCATCCATCCTAAAGCATGCTGGCTGCGGAATTCTGGGAGTTGGAGTCCCCCCATCTTCAAGTTGCTGTAATAGAGAAACACTCCCCTTGACTGTATTTTCAACACCCCAAACTACAGTTGGCTGAATGTCAGCTCGTTGTGTTCAGACTAGCCTATGTCTGCATACCACAATAAACCTGGATTGGCTTAATCGCAGTTTACTAACTCTAGGCTGGCTTGTGGTGTCGTCCCAGCAAAGAGTTAAATTTTTCCGTGTCCTTGAGTGGAGGTCGCTCAGCTGTTCTCTGTCCAGCCCGTACATGTCTGACTCATCCAAATAAACAATCAGAGTCTTTGATTGTGAAAAGGTGAATTCGGGGCCAGCAAATCCCTTCCAGTTCAGCTGCTCCAGCCTTTCTCAGCTCTTCAGCCCCCCTGGCCCTTCGCCCAGGTCCTCCCCCCTGGCCTGGCACACACAAACACACACACAACACTCACACACACACACACACACACACACACACACACACACCCCACACACACACAGGCTGCCTTTTGGCACGGACTGGTCTGGTCCAAAGAAGATCCATGAATCCTGATGGGCCACTATCCCTCACTTCACTCATTGTAACTAAAACACGTTTACATTTTAGCTCTCAGGACTTTGTGGATCTTAACCGTCTTAGATGGTTTTACTTTCAGAGGTTGTCCTATTTAATGGAATTTTAGCATGTCGACACCAATCATTTATGACAGGCTGCACCTTGGATCTTACCCATAGATTGTAGCTTGTTTTGTTAAATGTATTTGAACTCTATTTTCAATTTTATGTGGTTTACTGTCTGTCCTGGTTACCACCACGATAAATTTATCTTATATATTGTATTGCCAACATACTTGAGAGAGAGAAAGAGAGAGAGAGAGAGAGAGAATGGACAGATAGATAGATAGATAGATAGATAGATAGATAGATAGATAGATAGATAGATAGATAGATAGATATATCTGATAGATAGATAGATAGATAGCTAGATAGATAAATAGATAAATAGATAGCTAGATGAGAGATAGGGATGGAAAGATGGATAGTTGGATAGATGGATGGATGATAGAAGATGGAAGATAGGTAGGTAGATGGATGGATGGAGGGAGGGAGGGAGGGAGGGAGGGAGAGAGAGAGAGAGAGGTAGATATAGACAGACAGATGTTTTATTGAAATGTATATGTGCTTCTATGTATAATGCGTTTCATTACATATTAGATATCCAGTATCTAAGGAGCTGCCACAAAGGAGAGGGGGTCCACCTATTTACCAGAAGACAACAAGGGATGGATGGAAAACTAATCAAGCAACCCTGACAGTGAGAACTATTAACCAGCAGAACAACTTGCCCCCAGAAGATAGATAGTTGCTCCATCACTGGAGGTTTTTAAGAAGAGACTGGACAGCCATTTGTCTGGAATGGCATAGTGTCTCCTGCTTGAGGAGAGGGTTGGACTAGAAGACCTCCAAGATCCCTTCCAACTCTGTTTTTCTCTTGTTAAAGTTGTGTATCAGCGACTGCCTGAAATGTGTAGGTGCTATACACCAAACAACTGGATACTGTAATCAACTAGCAACTTTCCCATCCCGTTGGGTCTGCCTGTTCCTTTCCTAGCAATACTCCCATGCATACTAATAAGCCTGGCTGTCTTTCTGCAGCTGGTGGAGATCTGGGCACGGGTCCAAGAAAAAGAGGGGTAAATAAAAAAGAATGGCCTCTTTGGAAGCCCGGCCAAGGCTGCGTGCCATGACTCACGGCTCCTGCCGAACTCCCCGGCAGCTGCCGATGAAATCCTCCTGGGAATTAGAAGCCGGGGAGACCCACAGCACAGCCAAGAGGCCCACAGGCGTTGATAAGAAGGGGGCAGGAAAGGCCAAACCAAGACCCAGGAGGAACACAATGGGTGGGCATCAAAGCTGAAACCCAGGCATTGCTGGAGAGACAGAGCTGGGGGGAGGGGGGGTTCCAGCAAGAAATTGACCGGCTGAAGATTGGAAGCTGCAGATGGCATCCCACTTGAGAAAAACATCGGGGATGTCGCTCGCCTTCCTGCCTTCTTGGCTGTTGGGCAGCCCAGACTTCCCGATGGGTCAGCTCTACCTATTGGTCACTCTCTTCCTGGTGGAGATGGTGGGTAGCCGCGTGACGGCCTCGCTGCTTCTGCAGACCTGCGCCTTCCACACCTTGGAAGGCGCGCTGGCCTTGGCGGTCCGTGTGATGGATGCTCGGCTCAGCGCGGAGGGCACTTACGCCAGCTGGAAGAACACCTTCGGGTGGTCGCGAGCCCCCGTCGCCGGCACCCTGGTCAGCGCCGTGTTGCTCAGCGCGTTGTGTGTGGCTCTGGTGGCCGAGGGTCTTCGGAGATTGGCAGAGCCCCGGCTCACTCAGCACCCGCTGGCGCTGATGGGCATCGTGGCACTGGCCATCCCCATCCATCTGGCTAGGGAAGGTTTGCCCTGGAAAGCACCTGCTAAGATGGACGCCGGACCCTGCTGTAGCAAACGAAGGCTGGTGCCAACGGCGAAGCAGGAAACGGAAGGTAAGTTTGCACAGGTGTGCAAGAGACGAAGAAGCCCAGCCCAGTGTCTTAATTAAAAAAAAATCCTAAATTGTGATGCTCTTAACAGATACCCTTCCAAGACCAAAAGTTTAATTTTAAATTGGGGGGATGGCGGTGGAAGGGGTAACAGTCACTCATGCCCTTGTCACCTCATGGTTAGATTATTGCAACGCGCTCTACATGGGGCTACCCTTGAAGAGTGTTCAGAGACTACAGTTGGTCCAGAATGCAGCTGCGCGAGCTGTTATGGGTACACCTAGATACACCCACATTATACCAATCCTCCGCGAGCTGCACTGGCTCCCTATTGGTCTCCAGGCACAATTCAAGGTGTTGGTTATTACCTTTAAAGCCCTGCATGACTCAGGGCCAGGTTATCTTCAAGACCGTCTTCTACCGAATAGCTCCCAGCGACCGGTAAGATCCCACAGGGTTGGGCTCCTCCAGGTCCCGTCAGCTACACAGTGCCGGCTGGCGGGCCCGCAGGGGAGGGCCTTCTCTGTGGCTGCCCTGGCCCTCTGGAACCAGTTACCTCCTGAGATCCAGACCACCCCCACCCTGCTGGCCTTCTGGAAAGTGGTGAAGACCTTGATCTCGCTTCTGCAATTTGGCGAGATCCGGCCATGAAAAGGTGTGTATGGGTTTTTAAATTGTTTTTTAAATGTTTTTATAATGTTTTTTAATTTTTTTTATATATATTTCTGTTGTAAGCCACCCAGAGTCCCTCGGGAGTTGGGCAGCATAGAAATTGAAATAATAAATAAACAAACAAACAAACAAACAAACAAACAAACAAACAAACAAACAAACAAACTGGTTTTTTTCCCAATGGAAAAACTGCATTTAATTTTGGACTTACAGGCACAGTTGAGCCCCAAATTTTGGTGCTAAGTGAGTTTTGCCCCGTTTTACGACCTTCCTGGCCACCGTTGTTAAGGGAGTCACTGCAGAAACACGGTTGTTGTTCGGTGACTCTGCCCGTGGGGCAACGGTCGTTCAGTGAGAAACACGGTCATAATTCCCTTTTGTCAGTGCCGTTGTAACTTCGGTCACTAAACGAACTGTTGTAAGCAGCGTCCCCATGGTCACGTGATTCAAAATTCAGATCCCTGACAACTGACTCACATTTATGACAGTCACGGTGTCCCCGGTCACATGATCCCCTTTTGTGACCTTCCGACAAGCGAAGTCAGCGAGGAAGCCCGATTCGTTTCACAACCGCGTGACTAATTTAACAACCGTTAAGTGATTCGCTTAACGACTGTGACAAGAAAGGTCGTAAAATGGGGCAAAACTCACTGGACAACTGACTCGCTTAGCAACAGAAACGCTGGGCTCAATTGTGGTCGTAAGTCGAGGACGACACGTAGCGTTAACCGGCCAGAGAGGTGATCGTGGCCACCGATATCTTGGTTGCCAGAAGAAGTGAAACCACTTTGAGACCCAGGACCAGAGGTGGGTTCCTCCCGGTTTGGACCGGTTCGCCCGAACTGG
>QLTV01001023.1:1791090-1797721 GCA_003457575.1 Thermophis baileyi
TATTATTATTATTATTATTCCTCCTCCTCCTCCTCCTCCTCCTCCTCCTCCTCCTTCTATTCCTCCTCCCTTTCCTCCTCCTCCTCTTCCTCTTCTTCCATCGCCACCATCTCCTCCGCTTTCTCTTCTTCTTCTTCTTCTTCTTCCTCCTCCTCCTCCTCCTCCTCCTCCTCCCTGCAAACCCTCCCTCCCTTCCAGCACTGATGAGGTTACCTTGTTGGGTAATGAGATGTCTGCAAGAAAACAACCAAGCTCAGAAAGCATCAAGGAACTCATATTCCTCCTCCTCCTCCTCCTCCTCCTCCTCCTCCATTTCTTCTTCTTTCCTGCTCATTATTTATCTTCTTCTTCCCTTCATCTATCTACTCCTTCTTCTTTCCTGCTCATTATTTTCCTCCTCCTCCACCCTTCTCCTCCTCTCCACAAACTCCCCTCCCTTCTAACACTCATGACGTTACCTAGTTGGGTAATAAAATATCTGCAAGAAAACAACCAAGCTCAGAGAGCGTCAAGGAACTCACATTCTTCCTCCTCTTCCTCTCCACAAAACCCACCTCCTTCTAACACTGATGATGTTACCTAGTTGGGTCACGAAACGTCTACAAGGAAACAACCAAGCACAGAGAGCACCAACGACATCCACAGTTCAATGTTGGTTTGGCCCACAAAGTCCCATTTCCAAAGTCAAAAAAATAAAATAAAAATCCCCATCTCACCTTCTTGGAATGCAAAACTATATCGGGTTCTGGCAGAACCACTTCAAAGGTCCCACTCTCATCAACTTCCCCCGTCTGGAGAGGAAAAAATGATGGGAAGTAGAAAAAGGAAACATATCAGGTATATATATATCTATATATCTATATATCTATATATCTATATATCTATATATCTATATATCTATATATCTATATATCTATATCTATATCTATATCTATATCTATATCTATATCTATATCTATATCTATATCTATATATCTATATATCTATATATAACAAGATGAATGAACAAATTTTTATGGACTTCACCAATGTTTACTGGTGAATGTATAGCCATGCCCATGTTGATTTTTTGGCAATGTGTGGAAGTGGTTGTATATATATAAAATCTCAAAGCAGCTGCTCTCTTTGGTCCTGACCTCCCTCGCAAGGCTGTTGTGAAAATGCAAGGGAAGAGATGTTTGGGTCAGTCTCTCTCCTCAGATGAAGCAAAGGGAGGGGATCCCCCATTGATCTCTCCAACTACAGGTAATCCTCGACTTACAATGAGAACTTCTGTTGCTAAGCGAGACAGTCGTTAAGCGGGTTTTGCCCCACTCAAAGGCCTTTCCGGAGTTGTTAAATTAGTAACACGGTTGTTAAGTGAATCTGTCATCCCCGTGGACTTGGCTTGTCGGAAGGTCGCAAAAGGGGATCACGTGACCCTGGGACACTGCGACCGTCATAACTACGAGTCAGTTGCCAAGCGTCTGAATTTTGATCAAGTGACCATGGGGATGCTGCAATGGTCGTGTGGAAAACGGTCACAATTCACTTTTTTCAGTGCCGTTGTAACTTTGAACGTGCCGTTGTAACCAGGGGTGGGTTCTGGCTTACCTCGCTGCCGGTTTGCTTCCTCACGCACTGCGCGGGTGCGCGGGTGCTTCGTGGGCGCATGCGCAGTGCTAAAAACCCAGCTTCTGCACGTGCGTAGAAGCAAAAAACAAGATGGCGGCGCCTACGGCGCCACCGAGAGAGCCGGTTTGGGGGCGTGTCCAGCCAGCCATCGCTGCCGGTTCGGCGAGCAGGGGGAAATTCCCGCTACCGGTTCTATAGAGCCGGTCCGAACCGGCAGGAACCCACCTCTGCTTGTAACTTTGTTGTAAGTTGAGAGTTTGGAAAAAGTGTAGAGATGATGATCACAGGCCTGGAGATTAAAACATACGAAGAACGGTTGCAGGAATTGGGCATGGCCGGTCTAGAGAAAAGAAGGACTAGGAGGGGCATGATAACAGTATTCCAGTATTTGAAGGGCTGCCACTATTTTCCAAAGCACCAGAAGGCAAGACAAGAAACAATGAATGGAAATTAATTGAGGAGAGAAGCAACTTAGAATTAAGGAGAAACTTCCTAACAGTGAGGCTAATTAATCAGTGGAACGGCTTGCCACCAGAAGTTGTGGGTGCTCCATCACAGGAGGTTTTTAAAGAAGAAACTGGACAGCCACTTGTCTGAAATGGGATAGGTTCTCCTGCTTGAGCAGGGGGCTGGACTAGAAGACCTCCAAGGTCCCCTTCCAGCTCTATTCCGATTCTGAGGACTACCTGTATTTGACTGTAATAATTCATTTAGGACAGCTTACACATGGGCTTCGGAGTGCTTTGCTAACATTTTGAAGCCCAATACTGAAAGCAAGAAGCAAGCAAGCAAAGTTTACTTCAGATTTTCCAAGTCAGGATTTGGGATAGGAACAAAGTGTTTGGGGACCATTAAAATACCACAGACGGATTTACACTGAGTCCATCCCCCCCCCCGCTTTCTGGATTAGCTCCACCACAACTCACAATGTCCAGTTTGTTCGGGAATTTTTTCTCCAAGAGTTGCTTAATCTGCATGAACTGAGAAAAATCCACATTTAGAACACAGAATTATAATGTGTGGGGAATCTACAGTCTAAGATTTGTGCTATGGCTGGTGGAGAGTTAACAATTCAAGTCTTAACCAATTAGTGCTGGTGTTAATTATCATTATTATTATTCAAAACACGGCTACCAAAAGGAAAAGGAATAATATTTTCAAGTCCACCATAGCTTTACGGAAGGAACAGGAAAATATGTTCTTACAGGTTAAAAAGAAGGAATATTAATTTGTGTAATATTAAGAAGAACCAAAAGGCATGAAGTCTTGAAGGAATTAGACACCCCAAGGGAAGAGAAGTATTTTGGGATATTTTAGTGGGGGAGAGGAATGGGGAGAAGGGGTGGAAGGGCCAAGAGGCAGGAGGGGTGCTACAGAAAGGGACTTACTTACCCGAGCTCTCGATCCTCAGGAACCTCTGCAAAGAAGGAGGAAAGAAGGAGGAAGATGGAAGATCAATTTGCCAGATGATGGATGGATGGATGGATGGATGGATGGATGGATGGAAGGAAGGAAGGAAGGAAGGAAGGAAGGAAGGAAGGAAGGAAGGAAGGAAGGAAGGAAGGAAGGAAGGAAGGAGGAAGGAAGAAGGAGGGAGAAAAGAGGTAGAGCTAGATGTAATGGAGGGAAGGAAGGAAGGAGGGAGGGAGGGAGGGAAGGAGGGAAGGAAGGAAGGAGGGAAAAGGGGGAAGGGGAGGGGGGAGGGGAGAGGGGAGGAGAGGAGAGGAGAGGAGAGGAGGGCAGGGAGGAAGAGAGAAGGCGAGAGGAAAGGAGGGGAGAGAGGAGGGAAGGGAGGAAGGGAGGGAGGAAGGGAGGAGGGAGCGATGGGGGGGCGGAGGAAAGCGTGGAGAGAGGGAAGGAAGGAAGGAAGGAAGGAAGGAAGACAGTCAAGAAAAAATCCAGTTCAAGATAAGAACAAAGATCTGAAAGCATTCAAACCTTCCCACCAACTATTCAAAATCAGAATTAGGAAGACAGGAAAACAAATTTTAGCCACCCTAAAAGCAGCTTCATCTACTTACTTCATCTACACACACACACACACACACACACACACCTACACAAACCTCTCCCCACCTTTCTCCAGAGGAGGAGGAAAATCCAAACTCAACGTATCTCCCACACTTTGTGGATCTATGCCTCTCCTTAACTTCCTCCTAAATGTTCTAATGGAAGGGTTTGGGGGTGACCCTTTCCCCCCCACTTCAGTGGTCTCTCCTGGAAGAGGACAAGAGGGAGCAGGAACGCAAGACACCCCCCCTCCCCTCACCCAGAGGTCTTCTTCTCATCTCACCAAAAGAGGATCTTCACTTCGAGCAAAGAGTTGGAGGTCATGGCCGCCCCTCACTCAGCTGGGGGCCCCCGGAAGGACAAGGGATGACCAGTTGAAAGGCTTCACCCCACAAGAGCAGCTTTGTTTGGGGGGAGCAGGTCAAGGAAGAGAGTGGGGGGAAGAGAGCTTCATGGATGTTGAACCTCAGAAGAACTGGTGTGTTCCTAAGCAACCGCTCCAAAGTTCTGACTTCAGACACACAAATGCTCCTTGATTGCACGGATCTTCTAAACCATCATGGGGGAACCTCAGTTTAGGGGGTCCTTCCCAAAGGGGGATACCCTCTAGGGCACCTTTCCCCAAGCCTGGCTCTCTGTAGATCCACAGGATGGCCTTGCCCATCATGAGGGACCAGCAAGGGATGGTAGTCAACACCCAATGCAGAAGACTGGAAGAAGGACGAAGGGAAACGTGGTTTTTCTCAATCAGCACAACTTTGAGACCTGTGGACTTCATCTCCCACAATTCCCCGGCCAACTTCCCTTAACAACTCTGTGACTGACTTAACCACTGCGCTGATTCACTTAACAACTGTCGTAAAACGGGGCAAAACTCACTTAACCAATGTCTCACTTAACAACAGAAAATTTGGGGCTCCATTGGGGCCGTAAGTCACGAACTACCTGTATATGTTTTGGGGGGCCGAAGAAATCTTTCACACAAATGTTGTTTTTGCTCAATTTGGGGCGTTTCCCAACCTTTTCCCCAGAAATATATAATTGCCGGAACTGGAAAGGCTGTTTTGACTCCCCACGCAACGAAACCTTTGAACCAGATCTGACGTCTTTTTGACAACATCTGGAAGGTCAGCATCTTGCAAGCTACTGATCTGGACGTGATTGTATCTTATCTTTTCCCCGTTTGTTTTTCACTGCTGGAGGGGAGGAAAATATGGCAACGATAAAATCAGAATTACCAGTGAAAGATGGAGAAGGCTGGTTGAAATCACAAATGACATACAGACAATCCTGTCAAGTTTTGGTCACCATATTATTTAAAAAAAAAGATGTTGAGACTCTAGAAAAAGTGCAGAGAAGAGCAACCAGGATGATTAGGGGACTGGAGGCTAAAACGTACGATGAACGGTTGCAGGAACTGGGCATGGCTAGTTTAATGAAAAGAAGGACCAGGGGAGACATGATAGCAGTATTCCAATGTTTGAGGGGCTGCCATAGAGAGGAGGGGGTCAAGCTATTTTCCAAAGCACCTGAAGGCCAGACAAGGAATAATGGATGGAAACTGATCAAGGAGAGATTCAACCTGGAAATAAGGAGAAATTTCCTGACAGTGAGAACAATCTGTCAGAAATGGTGTGGGGTCTCCTGCTTGGGCAGGGGGTTGGACTGGATGACCTCCAAGGTACCTTCCAACTCTGTTATTCTATATTCAATGGAACAGAAGTTGCCTTCGGAAGTGGTGGGAGCTTCATCACTGGAGGCTTTCAAGAAGAGACTGGACAGCCATCTGTCAGAAATGGTGTGGGGTCTCCTGCTTGGGCAGGGGGTTGGACTAGATGACCTCCAAGGTCCCTTCCAACTCTGTTATTCTGTTAAGCAATCAAATGAGCAAGGATCCACAGGCAGGATCACAAGATCCTCACATGTTCATCCTTGTCTTTTCCAAGGCTAGACTGTTTACGTCTAAAAATTCTCACCCCTCCCGAATTCCTGAACATTACTCCATAATTGTTGCTTGTCATCACGTTGGAGTTAAGCAGGGGAGAAGGAAATTACACAATACAAAGCTGTGTAAAAATAATAATAATAATAAATGAACGATTCCTTGGAGGGGAGAAGGAAAAACATCCACAAAAACATAAACAGACAGGATATTTGGAGGGACGAGACTCAAATGTCCAGCTCCGAACACACAAATCTCTCTGTTCATACAATTTCATCCCAACATACTTGTTTTTCCTAGTAAGACATAACTCGGTGGATAATCATTAAGCCAACAGAAAAACTTTGAGGAAGATGGGTGGTTTAGAAATATGAAATATAAATAAGAAGAATAATTTTCTTCCTGCTTTGCAGGGAACTTTACCCTCCCAGCATGGAATTCTCACAATTTTTCCCATCCATGTTTCAGTGATTTTATTCCAAACTTTTCCAGGCTGGGTATTCGCTTATCATCTCAACAGCCTCCCACACCAGTAAATCCAGGAGGGGACCTTCGAAAAACAGATTAGAGCCATTTGACCTCCAAGGCTACCTAAAGCCTTTAAAACCCATTGTTATTTTAAAATCTGAGACCCTGAAAACATAAATGAATGTTGAAAGAAGCAATTTGGTCTGGTGCGCATCTGATGCTATGTTATTGTTGGTTCTTCTCTTCTCTTCTTTTTCTTCTCTTCTCTTTCTCCTCCTCTCCCCTTATTACCTCCCTTCTCTTCCTCCTTTCCTCTCCTCTCCTCTCTTCCCCTCCCCTCCCCTCCCCTTCCTTTTCCATAATTTTTTCTTTTCTCTCCTTCCCCTTCCCTTCCCTTCCATTCCCTTTCCCTTTCCATTCTTTTTTCTTTTCTATCCTCTCCTCTCCTCCCCTTCCCTTTTCCTTTCCATTCTTTTTCCTTTCCATTCCATTCCATTCCATTCCATTCCTTTCCTTTCCATTCCATTCCATTCCATTCCTTTCCATTCCTTTCCTTTCCATTCCATTCCCTTCTTTTTCTCTCTCTCTTCTCCCTGT
>QLTV01001023.1:1835347-1853845 GCA_003457575.1 Thermophis baileyi
CTTCCTCAGCTGCTTGGCTCAACGAACTTGAGAGTAGAAACAGCCTCTGCCTTCCGTGGTCTGTGGAGGGGAGGCAGACCACCTCAAAAGAGTTTGATGATGGATTTGCGAGATTTCCCCACGCCAATCCACTTGACTGAGAAAGAGAGAAGAGGGAGGGGGAACTGGGTGAGTGGGATCTAAAGAGGAGACCACCAGGAAATCAACTCCCCAGGAAGGGGTAATTCCGGCATCGGTCGGAATTACAGAATCTTGCAATTGTGCTGAAATTCCGCGCCCCCCCCCGCTTGCTTATACAGGTAGTCCTCGACTTACGACAGTTCATTCAGTGACCGTTCGAAGTTACAACGGCACTGGCAAAAAGGGGCTCGGGACCGTTTTTCACACTTACGACCTTTCGCAGCTCCCTCGTGGTCACGTGATTGACATTCAGATACTTAACAAGTAGGTTCGTATTTATGACGGCTGCAGCGTCCCCGGGGGTGACGTGATCCCCTTTTGCGACCTTCTGACAAGCAAAAGTTAACGGGGAAGCCAGATTCCCTCAACAACCAGGTTACTAACGTCTCTCAGCTGCAGTGATTCACTTAACAACGGTGGCAATCAAGGTCACACCATGGGGTTAAACTCACTTAAAAATGTCTCACTTAGCAGCATGAATGTTGGCCTCAATTGGGGTCGTAAGTCAAGGGTTACCTGTATATTAAACTCCCTCCCCCAACTTCGATTGAAAATCAAGACCCAGAATAAACTTCTGCAAAGATTCTGGGGCCCTCTTAAGATTTTCTGAGGTCATACGGAGGCCAGATTTGGGGGAGGCACCCTGGTTTATCCCTCTGTAACCCCATTTCAAAAACATGCAAATTTTGGACCGCCCCAAAGGCTCACCTGGCACTTCCAGGTAGTCCTCGATAAACCGGATGTAAGCCTGGGCCTCGGCGGGCAAGTCGGCAAAGGCACGAGCCCCCTCGGTGCTACACCTCCATCCAGGAAGGACCTTGTACTTTACCGTGACTTTGTTCAGGAGCTCCTGATTGGCTGCAGACAGCGATAGGAAGGAACAGAGGATCTAGTTAGGCTCCTTGGGGATCTCTGAGCTTGGGGGATTTCATGCAGACGTTTCATGACCCAACCGGGGAACATCATCAGGGTAGGAGGGAGTGGGGTTTGGGAGGAGGAGGAGGACGACTGTGGGGTCCTTGGTGCTCTCTGAGCTTGCTTGTTTTCTTGCAGACGTTTCATGACCCAACTAGGTAACATCATCAGTGCTAGAAGGGAATGGGGATAGTGGAGAGGAGGAGGAGTGTGGGGTGCTTGGTCCTCTCTGAGCTTAGTGGTTTTCTTGCAGACGTTTCGTGACCCAGCTAGGTAACATCATCAGTGCTAGAAGGGAATGGGGATAGTGGAGAGGAGGAGGAGTGTGGGGTCCTTGGTGCTCTCTGAGCTTAGTGATTTTCTTGCAGATGTTTCATTACCCAGCTAGGTAACATCATCAGTGCTAGAACGTTTGTGAGGAGGAGTGTTGTGGTCCGCCAGCGGCCTGCGGAGCTGGCAGCAGAGTCGGACAGCGAGGAGGCTGGGGAGGAACCTGGGCCAGGCCTGGAGAAGACTCGGTGCCAGAGGCACCCAGGGCCATTGGGGAGGTCTGTCCCGCCTTCAGAACCTCCAGGCTGACACGAGCGAGGCAGAGGAACAGGAGGAGCCTGTTCTCAATGCGCGTAGGCGCAGAGCTGCCAGAAGGCAAGAACAGTTACAGAGGACCACTACTCGGGAGTAAGGCTCAGGGGTAATTGGCCCCTCCCATAGGCTATATAAATGGAGAACACGAAAGGGTTCGTTGCAGGAAGCAACTCAGTTCATCTCTCGTTCTCGTCATTGCAACTCGGATTCAGTTTTTGTTCCTGTTTGAACTTGCCAAGTTTTCCTGCAAATTTAATGCGTGCATGAGAAGAGCTGCCAGAAGGCAAGAACAGTTAAGGAAGAAAAGGACTACTAGGGAGTAAGGCTTGGAGATCATTGGCCCCTCCCATAGGCTATATAAGTGGAGAACACGAAAGGGTTCATTGCAGGAAGCAACTCAGTTCATCTCTCGTTCTCGTCATTGCAACTTGGATTCAGTTTTTGTTCCTGTTTGAACTTGCCAAGTTTTTCCTGCATATTGTTTTTTGACAGTTTGCCAAAGAAGAGCAAGGTTCGTGTTTGTTATCTGCCTTTCCCTGAAAGACTTTAGTCGGACTTGCTTTACTTTGTTTGGACTTATGACGACTGCTAATGAAAATAATTAGCAGCCGTTACAAATAAAAGAGGTTTGTGTTACTTAATCAGGAAGCCGAGGTCAGAACAAGGAGGAAGGGAGGGGGAAGGGGAGGGGAAGAGGAGGAAGACTGTGGGGTCCTTGTTGCTCTCTGAGCTTGGTGGTTTTCTTGCAAATGTTTCATGACCCAACTAGGTAACGTCATCAGTGCTAGAAGGCCATTTGCAGCAAATTCCTCTCCCTTCTAGCACGGATGATGTTACCTAGTTGGGTCATGAAACGTCTGCAAGAAAACCACCCAGCTCAGAGAGCAACAAGGACCCCTCAGTTCAACCCTGAGCTACAAACAGACTCTAACTAGTCCAATGACCTGCTTGCCTGCTGGGACATATGGGTCTCCATCCCAAAGTCCTCAGTCTCACCTGGGAAATACGGAATCTGCTTCCCATCCAGATGGTATTCCACGCCCACTTTGATCTCTTCAAAAGTGTCAAGGATATCCAGCTTCGTCACAGCCAGGCTAGGAAGTGTCCAAAAAGATGGTGTTATGATCAAGCCAAAAACATCCTCTTAGGATTAGTTTTCACACTCTTTCGGTATCAAAGTTACACACGCTTCTGTCCATGATTTAGGTATTTTTGCTTCTATTAACAAACCATTAAAGACTTCCAACATCGGTTGACTCAGAACTTCTTGCAATTCCTTATACAGTTCCGCAACTGACTCGTATTTATGACGGTTGCAGCGTCCCGGGGGCTCACGCGATCCCCTTTTGCGACATGCCGACCAGCCAAGTCAACGGGGGGGGGGGGGGGGCCGGATTCACTTAACAACGGCGTCACTGATTTAAACAACCGCAGCGCTTCGCTTAACAAACGTGGCAAGGAAAGCCGTAAACTGGGGCCAAACTCACTTGACCAATTTCTCACTTAGCAACGTAAAATTTGGGGCTCAATTGTGGTCGTAAGTCGAGGACTACCTAAGCTGCATAGACAAGCAGAAAGTAGATGTCTCCTCTGTCAATAGGGGGCGCCGTTCTGCAAAACTTCACGGGACGTTCAAATCCCGCAAGGAACAATAAAAACAGAAGGGGGGGGGAGAGAAAAGAAATTTGGAAGAGACTCACGCGCTGAAACCATTGATCATGTGGGCGTATTTCACCAGGACGAGGTCCAGCCAGCCGCAGCGACGCTTACGGCCCGTGGTGACGCCAAATTCTCGTCCTCGTGTTTGGAGCATCTCGCCGATCTCCTGCATAGGAGATTTTAAAAATGTACGGTGTGGACACTCCTTAAGCCAAATCCCAGTTTTTTCTGCCGAAATATTCAGACATCAACCAAAAAAAAAAACTAAGTAACTACGGTAACTAACTAAAATCAGGGTGGATTTGATTTAAATCAAGTCGATTTAAATCACAATTTAAATCACGATTTAAATCACTAGTAAAAAGGCTTGTTTTAAATAAGACTCGATTTAAATCATAATTTTTAAAGAGCAACTGTCATCTCTGTCCCGTAGCAGCTCCTCCTCTGACCCGCTGTTGACTCACCGAGAGTCCCAATATTGCAGAATACACCGCCTCATGCTACATAACTAAGCTCCCTTTCATGCTGAATAAACAAAATTATTAATGTTATCTTACATAGAAAACTATCTTTAGATAGATTTTTACTCCAAAAGCATTTGATTAAAATAAATTTGATAAAAATCAAAAAAATCCGATTTACATTTTTTTAAAAAATCCAATTTTTTTTTTAAAATCATTGATTTTTATCCACCCTGGCTAAAATTAGCACATTTTGTATTATTCCGTAATATACTTTATTTCTCCGTCATTCATCAAGACGATCCGATAGGATTTTATCTTATGGCAAGGAACCGAGCTCCAGAAGGGACGCGATGGGATGCAAGGTTGAGCCAGAATGGAGAATAAAATCGTTCAGGACACCGAGAAAACGGCTCCCCCCAGGTGAGTTTCAAGATCTGGGGAAGACCCACCCCGATATACAGGGACTTACGTTGTTCTGCTCGGTGGGGAAGGTCCCCACGCCGACGCGGGTGGTGTACGCCTTCACCACGCCGTACACCTTGCCGATGTAATGGGGTGGTATGCCAAGGCCAGTGCAAACCCCTCCCACGGTGCAATTCGAAGAGGTCACGAAGGGGTAAGTACCTTTGGGAGAGACGAGAAAAATGTTGGGGCCGCAAAAGGAGATTTTTTTTTAGTCAGCGACACTTGCAAATTTAAGGTTAGAGTATCTAGTTAGAGAGGGGCGCGGGGGCTCAGTGGCTAAGACGCTGAGCTTGTCGATCAGAAAGGTCGGCAGTTCGGCAGTTCGAATCCCTAGCGCCGCGTAACGGAGTGAGCTCCCGTTTACTTGTCCCAGCTTCTGCCAACCTAGCCGTTCGAAAGCATGTAAAAAATGCAAGTAGAAAAATAGGGGCCGCCTTTGGTGGGAAGGTAACAGCGTTCCGTGCGCCTTTGGCGTTTAGTCATGCCAGCCACATGACCATGGAGAACGTCTTCGGACAGCGCTGGCTCTTCAGCTTAGAAACGGAGATGAGCAGCGCCCCCTAGAGTCGGGAACGACTAGCGCATATGTGCGAGGGGAACCTTTACCTTTATCTAGATAGAAGTTCACTCCCCTATGGAACCAATCTTAGCCACCATACTACAAAAAAGATGTTGAGACTTTGGAAAAAGTTCAGAGAAGAGTAACTAAGATGATCAAAGGCCCGGAGACTAAAACACAGGAAGAATGGAGGTAGGATTTGGGTTTGGCTAGTCCAGGGGTCTGCAACCTGCGGCTCCGGAGCCGCATGCGGCTCTTTGGGCCCTCTGCTGCGGCTCCCTGTCACCCTGTCGTGGCAGAGGGATGAAAGAGCCATCATCCTGTCATAGGAGTGGCATGGCCGGAGCCTTAGTGCAGGAGCGAGGCGTCCCTCTACTTGCCTTTGCGCGGCAACAGCATTCCACCTTCATTGTGGTACATTTGCTGTTGCCGCCAGCAAAGAGGGCTGGGAGAGAACGGCAGGGGCGGATCTGGTGGGGTGGGGGCCATCCATCCCCCAAGCCTGGCCTTCCTCCTCCCTTGTCGGTGGGGCCAAGAGAAAGAAGGGGGCAGCGTGGGGAAGTGCTCCCCTCCCCTGCAGAGCACCGAGCACAACAGCCCAGAGAGAGAGAGAGAGAGATGAGAGAGGGAGAGACAGAGACAGAGAGAGGGAGATACCTATATTCCATAGAAAACAAAACACGGGAGCCACAAAACCTGGGTAGGTGTGACGGGGGGGGGTAAAATGAATGGGAGGGAAAAACTAAGTAAATACAATTATTAGTATACAATTAGTAGAGAATTGAATGAATAGAATACCCTTTCCCAAACTGGACTCACTACACTCAGTTAAGCATTCAGCTGGGAGTCCCCAAATTCAGGAAGGGAGGGAAACATTAGTAGCATTTTCCAAAAACTGGAATGACTAATTTTGTGGACTTTTTTTTCTTTCTACCAAACAACTTAAAGCAGTGTATAAAGAAAATAACACAATCTTTGTATATTAGAAAGTACAGTTAGTTAATAGAACTAACTGTACATAAAGATTTCCTATGGTAATAGTTACAATGGAACATCCCTATAAAAGATACAAGAAGCAAATGATATAGGGACGTGATGGCGAACCTATGGCACGCGTACCGGAAGTGGCACGCAGAGCCATCTCTCCGGGCACACGAGCCGTCGCCCGTTGCTCTTCCGGGTTCCAGCTGGTCTCCACGTGCGCATGCGCTCCAGAAACCAGAAGACCAGATGGCCGGTGCACATGCGCGCGCCGGAAATTGGAAGATCATCTTCCCGGTGTGCGCATGCGCACTGGGTGGCTGTTCTTCCGGTTTCAGGCACGCACGCACGCGCTCCCGTCTCGGCACTCGGCGCCGAAAAGGTTCGCCAACACTGATATAGGGTGTCCTGCTTGAGCAGGGGGCTGGACTAGAAGACCTCCAAGGTCCCTTCCAGCTCTATTCTACTCTATCTGTCACCTCCAACAATACTAACTGATACCTTGACGACTTATCCAGTTGCTTCCCAGGTTCCTACTGCAATCGGTCTCATCTTAGAATCAATGAGGACTAGAACCTTGTTTTTACAGAGCACGTAAGTGGCGGCTAGCTTCTTCCTGTGCTGAAATTCCAGCATCTTCATCTCTTGCTCTAGCTGGGAGTCAACGCATAGACCTGGCTTTTTAGGGATTATTTTAATGAATTTTATTCTTTAATATATGTCTATGCTGCCCTCTCGCCTTTGCCAAAGGCCCTGCCTGGTTTTGCTTGATTTTTTTTTTTTTACGCACACCTGGGCCCAGCAGTGTGTAAATTGTGCGGGGTTGCTTTAGCCGAGGTTGTGCACGCAGGCTCCTGTGGCCGATTTAATAAACCATGGTTTGAAGGACAACAAGCGCTGCACGCCGAACAAACCTAGATACTGTTAGAGAATTTTGTTTCTCTATTGTAGAAAAATAAATCAGAAGCTCTCACAGTTGACTGCATTTGCTGAATCAAATAACTTCTTTATAATCTTATCAAAATATTTACAATACCATACATTCTTCTTTACAGCAACACATCATAATGAAGTCTTCACACAGAGAGATACAGAGACAGACCTGAGACTGGAAAACATGTCCAGCTTCTAGCTTAATTCTTTTTTGCACAGACTCAGTAGCACTTTACTCACATTGGCTGACTGAGTTACCACATGACTCTTCCTGCTCATGAATATTCCAACAGATACTAACTCTAAGCTGGCTTGCGGGCCGTTTTTTATTCAGAAAAGAACGGCGGTAAATGAAAACAGTAAATTTTAATTTGCAAAAAGGGACGTTACCAAAATCGATGTCCAGGAGAGCTGCGTTGGCTCCCTCCACGAGGATCTTTTTGGAAGGCCCGTGCAGAGCTTGGTACATGAAATAAACCCCGTCCTTCACCAGGGGGCGGATCTTCTCGGCGTAGATCTGGCGATCGAGAAAGATTGACAGGGGCATCAACCGGAGGCTAATTCCAAGGAAGGAGCTGACTGCTTCCTTTATTTTGAAGAAAGGGCAAATATCCAAATGGGGAAGAATTCGATAAGAGGCTCCAATTCCCCAATCGTTTTCAATTTATTTTAAAAGGGGAAGTTTCTAGTCCTTCTGGAGGACAAGTGCACTCAAAGTGGTTAAGATCAAGGCAAGGGGAGGAAGAGGAGGAACAGTTAAGTTTGTAAAAACGTGGCTTGGGTCTCAGCCAAATATACGACTGCAGCCAACTATGGTTTGTTTGGTTAATGTGTACAGGTAGATCTCGACTTATGACTGCAATGGAGCCCAAACGTTTTGTTGTTAAGCAAGAGGGGTTTGGAGTTTTGCCCCATTTTACGACCATTCTTGCCACAGTCGTTGTTAAGTGAATCACTGCAGTCGTTAAGTTAGTCAGACGGTTGTTAAGTGAATCTGGCTTCCCCATGGACTTGGCTTGTCAAACGGTCGCAAAAGGGGATCACGTGACCCCGGGACACTGCGACCGTCATAAATAGGAACCAGTTGCCAAGCGTCTGAATTTTGATCACCTGACCATGGTGATCAAAATACAGTGATAAATCACATTTTTCAGTGCCGTTGTAACTTCAGTGACTAATGTTTGTAAGTTGAGGATTGCCTGTATTTGAGTCTGCAAACTATGGATTAAACCAGCTTTAAACACACATTTTCAGGGGTCAAGAAACCTCCCCGCCCAGATGCCACAAAATACCTTTAGTTGTTCCAGTTCGGCTTCCGTGTCGATATTAAGCGTTGGGTAGCTGGCTTTGTACTGCTGGGCCAAAACCCTGAATCTGAAACGAATCAATTCGTTACTTTCCAAATTATTATTATAATTATCAAATTTCTTCATCTCGCAGTTCAAAGCAGACTCCGAGCAGCTTCCGGTAAGATTCAATATACAATATACAAATCTCCGACAATTATAAACATAGATTAAAATGACGAAAGTTAAAACAAACTTTAAACAGCTTTCAAACTTTCCACTTATGCTATCACACGTGCTATCACACATGTAGTAGCAAAATTCTGTGCAGCTGCAATGACCACAAGGAAAATTCGATTACAGAATTAAAGATGTTTACTGCACTCATTTCTGGTAGATGTCTCTACACAATTTTTAGAGAATCTATATTTACACTCATACTTACCCACTCTCCCATCATGTAACCAAGGGTAAGAGCCATACTGTTTGATACCATGTATTTTATTATTATGGACGTTATTACTTATTAGTAGTAGTAGTAGTAGTAGTATCTTTTAACACTATTGTAAACAATGATAATTTGTCTATTGCTGGTCTGCGACCATAATAAAGTTGTTGTTTTTATTATTATTATTATTTAATTATTATTATTATTATTATTTAAACATGAAACTCAGTCAACTGAACATTTACAGATGTGTCACAAATACCATTGACTGGTGCTAATGGTTGATACGGGTTGCTGCCAGCGTCCTAGGTATCAACCAAGTATCTTCTTAAAATAT
The DNA here is from genome assembly GCA_003457575.1 of Thermophis baileyi. Classification (NCBI taxonomy): domain Eukaryota; kingdom Metazoa; phylum Chordata; class Lepidosauria; order Squamata; family Dipsadidae; genus Thermophis; species Thermophis baileyi. The sequence continues at coordinate 1,844,160 of QLTV01001023.1, forward strand.
ATGATGTTCCGAGTAGCGCAGTCTTTTGTGGTTCCGCTGGTGTTATTGCAGGAAGCTGCAATTTCTTGATGTGTTTTGTAAAATTCTTGGACATGGTACCAAGTGCCCTGATGACAATGGGTATCACGGTTACATGTTTCATCCATAGCCGTGTAGTTTCGATGGCCAGGTCGCGATATTTCGTGATTCTTTCCAGTTCTTTTTCTTTGACTCTGGCGTCTCCTGGTACCGCGATATCAATAAATTGTACGTTTCAGTTTTCAACAACTGTGATATCTGGCATGTTGTGTTCCAAATGACGATCCGTCTGTATTCGAAAGTCCCACATTTTCGATAACTTTTTCCACTTTATGTTCCCATGCCTTTTTGGATACAGGTAAGTCGTATTTTTTACATAATGACAAGTGGATTAATTTAGCAACTCGGTCGTGTCTAGCTTTGTAATCAGTTTGTGCGATTTTGCTGCATTCACATATTAAATGTTAAACAGTTTCAACTTTGTCGATGCAAAGTCGGCAGTTTGGATTGTCAGTGGTTTTTTTTTGTATTTGTTGTATTTTGTTATTATTATTATTATTATTATTATTAGTAGTAGTAGTAGTAGTAGTATTCTACTTATGTAGACTACACTGCAGTCATGCCTGTCCCCGACCCTCAATGAGGACTAGTGGCAACCCTGGATTCAACACCCACTTCTACTCCCCCCCCCCATCCCGTGGTTAAAGAGCTGCCACCTCTCAAATTACTCACTTTTTGGAGAACTCGTTGAAATCTGCCAACAAGTCACAAATGCGCAGGCCAGTACGTGAAGCTTTGGAGGCGTAGGCAGGACCGATGCCCTTCTTGGTGGTGCCCAGGCTGTTGGAAGAAACCAACAGGGCATCGAACAGGGTCTAAAAGGGCACTTCCCACCCTCATTCCAACTGCAGATAGTCCCCGATTTACAACAGTTCGTGTAGTGACTGTTCGAAGTTACAACAGCACTGAGAAAAGCGAGTTACGACCATTAATTCACACTTACGGCCGTTGCCGTATCCTTGTGATCAAAATTCAGATGCTTGGCAACTAATTGTGGTTGTTAAGTCAAGGACTACCTGTAATATTATCCAATGGTATGTGAGAATGGAGACTGGGAAAAGAGCCAGTCAGGGGAATGTTCAGATAAGGGACAGTTGAGCCCTCAGCTGCACAATGGGTGGAGAAAGACTCAGAAGGGACCCTCCCTAGTTTCTCAGGATGTAAAGGAGACGGATGGAATGGTATGTGGGGAAGACCTTGGAAGAGGAGTAAGATGCTGCCCAGGGGACAGTCAGATAAAGAGACAGCCAAGCCCTCAGCTGCATAATGGACAGGGCAAAAAACTCAAAAGGGACCCTCCCTAGTTTCTCAGGATGTAAAGGAGACGGCTGGAATGGTATGTGGGGAAGGCCTTGGGAGATGGGGCTATGATGCTGCCCAGGGAACAGTTAGATAAGAGACAGCCAAGCCCTCAGCTGCATAATGGACAGGGCAAAAGACTCAAAAGGGACCCTCCCTAGTTTCTCAGGATGTAAAGGAGACGGCTGGAATGGTATGTGGGGAAGACCTTGAGGGATGGGGCTATGATGCTGCCCAGGGAACAGTTAGATAAGAGACAGCCAAGCCCTCAGCTGTATAATGGACAAGGCAAAAGACTCAGAAGGGACCCTCCTTAGTTTATCAGGATATAAAGGAGATGGCTGGAATGGTATATGGGAAAGGCCTTGAGGGATGGATGAAATGATGCCAAGGGAAGGGTCAGATAAGAGACTGCTGAACCCTCAGCTGCATAATGGATGGAGAAAGCGGTTCAGAAGGGACCCTACCTAGCGTCTTCAGATGTAACGGGGGGGGGGGGAGAAGAGGTGTACTTTCAGACCAGCACGATTCCGTTCATGTAATTGTACAATAAAGTCAGAGGAAGTTCTTTTGGGTGTTTTCCTGTCTGGACTACCTCGCAAGGCCGGCACTTCTCCATTTCAGCCTGCTGAATCATTTCCGCCTTTGGTCTTGATAGAGCTTCGGAGAGCAAAGCTTCAACCCTTCTTCCCAATTACCCACTTACTTTTTCCCTCCTTGCTGTTGCCTCTGCTGCTCCTGGATGCCGTCCACAGCTTGGTGGAAATTAAACACTAAAGAAATAGAAGAGAGACAGTTTTGTCTGGTGGTTTAAGGCACCAGGCTTAAAAGAGTTCTAGTCCTGCCTTAGCCATGAAAACCAGCTGGGTGATTTTGGGTCAATCTCTAGGAGACTGTGAGTTCTAGTCCCACCTTAGGCATGAAAGATACTGGGTAACTTTGGGCTAATCGCCAGGAGATTGTGAGTTCTAGTTCTGCCTTTGGTATGAAAGCCAGCTGGGTGATTTTGGGTCAATCACCAGGAGATTGTGAGTTCTAGTCCCGCCTTAGCCATGAAAACCATCTGGGTGACTTTAGGCCATTTCTCTTTCTCAGCCCAGCCCACCTCACAAGGTTGTTGTGGTGGGGAAAAGAGGAGAAGGAGGAAGAGGAGGAAGGTGTGTTGGATACATCTGCTGCCTTGAGTTATTTGTAAAATAATAAAGGCAGGATATAAATAAGTAAATAGATAAACAGAAGTGAGGTGGAAAGTATTGGTTCCCTCCTCACTGCCTCTCCTGTTTTTCCAAGATCAGGTCCCTCCAAAATTTCCCCATTTTCTAAGACTTACCCAAGTGAGCGCGATCGGAAATCACAGTCCGGGTTTCCCAGCCTTCCAACCCTGGGGAAGCAAAATGTTTAATATTACAGTCCTGGAAAATGCAATTTATTCCTTCTCCCCACCATCAGCCATTTCCAATTTCACTCCCGATTCGTTGTCCCCAGAGCCAAAATGATGGAGCGACTTCTCCCAATCGTAGAGATCCTACCAAGGTTCAGATTAAACCTCCATTACGGTTCCTTTTAGGAACAAAAGTAGCTGGGACAGTTATGAAATTCGGGGGGGGGGGGAATATGAGGTCGGGAGCTTCACAAGGGCAGCTCGGGGGGTCTTGGAGGTGGTAACTGAAGAAAATTCTCAGGTAGACATCAAAGCTTTTCCTCAATTAGCAACTTCAGGATCGGAATGGGCCACCCCTCCTTCTCTGCCAGCGTTCCTCCCTCGGGCGATTCTCCGCTGACGTTTCTCCTCGGCTGACACGCCTCCATTAGCCCTGGGCAATGGGCCACGGCCCCTCTGTCCCACGCGCCTCGGCGCTGCCCATTCGCAGGAGGTTTCGTCCTGGGTTTTTCATCGCCCGGGACAGTTAGCCCCCAACCAATCGACTAGAGGGGGTGGAAGGAAGGAATTCTTTAGAGGACGAGAAAGGACAATTAATACGCCGAGGAGAAACGTCAGTGGAGAATCGCCTGAGGAAGGAATGCTGGCGGAGGAGGAGGGGCGGCCAAGTGTACGAGACGAACAGTCCTAAACCCTTCAGGATCATCCCAGCCACTTTTTAAAGAGAGAAATTAATTGTTCTGGATTTGGGGAACACAGGGGTCCCAGAACCAAAATTTGGAGGAACGAAAAGCTTAACGGAATCTACAGATGTCAAGACCCTTATGGACTTCCATGGTGGACTTCCAAAATGACGTTGATGATGGGAGTCCCAAGAAGATGCTGGCAATGGTCAAGTTTATTTTGGGAGGGAAATTAAGGCAATTGGTTCAATGCATTTTTATTTAACTTCCTGTGCTCTTTCCTTCACGCCAAATTGCTACGGAGAAGGACTCACCTGGTCCCTTTTTTAAATTCTTCTCAGCCTCTTCAAAGAGTCCCGGAAGGTGGATTACGACCCCGTTCCCTGGAATAAAAAAACATAACCATACTGAAGTATTTTCTCCAGGTTTTATTCTTATAGTCCTTGACTTACAACCGTTTGTTTAGTAACCGTTCAGAGTTACAACGGCACCTGAAAAAGTGACTAAGGATTATTTTTCACACTTACGGCCGTTGCAGCATTCCCCATGGTCACGGGACCATAATTCACTCTCTTGGCGACTAATTCGTATTTACGACGGTCGCAGTGTCCCGGGGTCACGTGATCCCCTTTGGCGACCTTCTGACCAGCCAAGTCAATGGGGAAGCCAGATTCACTTAACGACCGTGTTACTAAGTTAACAACTGCAGTGATTCACTTAACAACCGTGTTACTAACTTAACAAATGCAATGATTCCATTAACAATTGTGGCACAAAAAGGTGGTAAGATGAGGCAAAATTCACTTAAATGTTTCATTTAGCAACACACATTTTGGGCTCCATTGTGGCCGTAAGTCGAGGACTACCTGCACAGACCCATGGATGAAACCTCACCAATGAATGACGTGGCGTTGTGATTGATCACTCCGCTGGGCAATAGATGGAAATCATATTCCACTATGTCCACCACGACGGTGTGTCCTGCGTTGTTGCCACCCTGTGGGGAGAGAAAAATCAAGAGGTATAAATAGTAGGTGTCAATAGAGGAAGAGAACATAAGAACGCACACGGCTGTGTTTACACAACATGGACCCACACCTGTCAGGCTGCACCCATACACCGACAACAGGAGATTCAAGGACAAAACTTTGAGAAAGGACTTTTATTGGCAAGAGTCCCAGGGATCTGCAAACTTGGCAACTTTTGGGACTTATGGACTTCAACTCCCAGAATTCCTCAGCTAGCCCCATGTTGGCTGTGGACGATGGGATTAGCAGTCCTCCACGAAACTGCTGGTGTTTTGTATTCTCCCCAAAAGGTGGAGAAAGTTATGCCCCCCCCCCAAAGTTGCACGCTTTGGAGAAAACAGCCCTGTGCAGGCTGCAATAGGATGGGATTCGGAGTCCCCAGCTGCAGCGGATAGGGCATGTAGTTCCTCCACTCTATACAGGGTGGGGTCTGTAGTTCCTCCAATCTACGGAGGATGGGATTTGTAGTTCCCCCCAGTAGTGTGTGTGTGGGAGGGAACTTGAAGTCCCCAGCTTCGAAGGGTAGGATTTAAGTCCTCCAATCTGCGGAGGATGGAATTTGTAGTTCTCCCTATCTACAGAGGGTGGGATTTGTAGTTCACCCAGCTGCAGAGGATGGGGCTTCAGTCCCCCCCCCCGATCTGGGGAGGGTGGGATTTGTAGTCCTCCCAATCTGCAGAGGGTGCGTTTAGTAGTTCCCCCAATCTACGGAGTGTGGGTTTTGTAGTTCCCCCAATCTGCAGTGGGTGGGTTTTGTAGTTCTCCCAGCTGATGAGGATGGGAGTTGGTCCCCAACTGCAGAGGATAGGGCTTAAGTCCGCCAATCTGCGTAGGGTGGGATTTGTAGTTCCCTCCAGTCTCGGGGGAGATGGGGCTTGTAGTCCCCCCGCCCCAGAGCAGAGCCGAGGGCTCACCTGGCACCTGCAGACCAGGTCGGCGTCGAGGCTGAGCAGGTCGACCACCTTCCCTTTGCCCTCGTCCCCCCACTGCGCCCCCAGCACCACCGTCACCCGGTTCCCGGGAGGGGGAGCGTGGGGAGCCGACCCCAACCGGGCTCGCTTCCCGCCCGGCCCTTCGCCGGCCCCGCCATTCAGCAAGCCCGCCGCCGTCGCCGAGCCGCCCTCTCCCGCCATGTGCTGCAGGCAAAAGCGGCGAGCCCTAACATGGCGCCGCCCGGGCCGGCTTCGGCGCCAGCAGTCAACATGGCGGCGGCGGCGGCGCGAGCGAGGCTAAGCGCCTTCCCTCTTGCTTCTCTTCTCCAGATGTACGGCGCGCGAGAGCAGACATTTCCAATGCGGCGAGCAGGCTTCCACGTTCGCCTTTCTCCATTCCCCAGGTTAAGAAAGCCGAGAGGGAGGCTGGATTGGGAGGCAGCGCGTGGATCCAGGTGATGCCTGCCGGGCGCACAGGTGTTTCTGGCGTGGAGCGAGTATTATAATAATAATAATTATGGTTGGTGGCACAGCCAGCCAGAGGATTAGACCGATTTTGGCATTCTTATCCACTTATGGAGTCCTTCCCAAGGATCTTGAATAGGCAGGTGTTTTTATTAAATAATATTAAAGGTATCGTTGCAAGATGCCAGCTGTGCCAAGTCAAGCTGCCTTTTGCCATTGACCAATGGGGATTTTGTCAATGCCAGTGTTGTATAAAGGTGCCTATCATTATCAGATAGTTCTGGACTTACAACAGTTCATTTAGTGACCATTCCAAGCCACCACGGCACTGAGAAAAGGGACATGACTGTTTTTCACCCTTATAACCATTGTAGCATCCCCATCATCCCGTGATCAAAATTCAGGTCCTTGGCAACTGGTTCATACTTACGACCGTTGCTGTGTCCCAAGGTCATGTGATCCCCTTTTGCGTCCTTCTGTCAAGCAGTGTCGATGGGGAAGCCAGATTCACTTAACTTGTGTGATGAACTTAACTGCAATGATTCACTTAACAACTCTGGCAACAAAAGTCGCGTGGACCATAAATGAAAATCTGTGGTACCTTTGGTTCCCAAAAGTAAGAAATTGGGCTTCTAAAATTGTGTTCAGCTCAAAAATTGCTTCTAATAAAAGAGAGCAGATCTTTAGGAAAAAAAACACAACTATATTAAAAAAAAAAAAAAAAAAAAACACCAATTATGTTTCTGCCCTAGAACCACTGAATTTTAAAACCCAGCAGGAATTATTAGCTAAAGTGGCCAAATTTTGATAAGCTGTGAACAAGACCCTGGAAGCTGGAAAAATAGACGATGATTTGTAAAACAAGGTAGAAGGTGGTTAGTTATCGTGGTCATCAAAAGTTGTCAAAGGACTTACTGACCTAAAATCCCATGTCCACTGAGTTATGAAGAGTCATAGTGATGTTTAACAAGCAGTTAATTGCTCCGTTATTATATCTCACTCCAGGCAATAACATGGTTTGTTTCACTGTTATGTTATGCAGACCAGCCATCATGGTTTGTAAACCGTCTTTTTGCTTGCAGGAAGTAACCAAGCTTTTTATTCCACAAATCAGGTTAAGAAAACTGTAGTTTAGTGTTGCGAATGTTCCCTTAGAGCAGTTCAACTTTAAGATGGGTGGACTTCAATTCCCAGAATTCCCCAGGCAGCATGATGGGGAATTATGGGAATTGAACTCCACCCATCTTAAAGTTGCTGGGATGAATGAACCCTAGATTTTAAGATATTTTTGCTGTCCCAGCTGTTATTATATTCTAAGCTTTGCTTTACATAGGATAAAAAGGGAAATTTATCATGTTTTTAAGCCGTCCGTCTCCCTCACAGAGGGACTCTAATTAAGCATTAAAATAAAAACCAGCAAGACACAGCATATTGGATTAGAAGAGCGATACGGAAAAGGACATTAAATGCATATACTTTCCTCAATCCCTTTCAAAATTTACGAGACTTATATATAAGGCAGAGACCTTTCAATAAATGCTCCATTAGTGAAAGCCATCAAGAGCAGAAACAAACTGTCGAGTCTTTGTTGTCGTCCGAGCTTGGTGGTTTTCTTGCAGACGTTTCATTACCAAGCTAGGTAACATCATCAGGGCGTCAGGGAGATAGGAGTTAGCTGGCTGTTTATACCCTCTCCTACACACCGATATTACCTACTCGGGTGGTAAAACATCAAGAAAACAACCAAACTCGAGAGCAAGAACCCAATAAATAAGGCTATATAGACAGTCCTCATTTAGCGACCATTCAGTTACGATGCGGATGAAAAATTAACTTTTCAAGCTGTCCATACACTGACAACCTATGCTGGTCCAAACAGCAAAGGGAAGCAGAAGTCCGATCATAAGAGCTGCCAGTAACTGCTTAAAGACCAAGTTGCAGGTTCCAACGGTGGTCACTAAATGAGGACTGCTTGTATTCGCTTCCCCCCATGAGAAGATGGGTTGCGAAGAAGCACCGGATGCGAATCCCGCCCTCAAAGGCGGTCCCCCTCTGGTTATCAACGAAACAGGAGACTTCTGAGAGTACCCACATTCAAATTTATTGAAGAGGAAGGTTTTTCTGTTAAAATCAAAATTAACTTCCAGAATGGTTTGGTCTTTGGAGATTGTGTTTCACTGTGGAGGAAGAGGAAGAGGAGGAGGAAGAGGAGGGCCAATGCTTCAAATGACGACACTGAAAAAGTTAGCGGTGCAACAGAAAAAGCTAGAGTCAAGCGAATGGCTAATTTATTCTAAAAATGGAAGGTTTTTTTTTCCCAACCTACAGATGCCAGAATTGTTAAGAAAGGAAAAGTTACAGATGTAAACAACCACACAAAAGTTACATGTTCAATGGCAATCCCTCCCTCCCCATGTTTTTATTTTTTTTATTTTTTTACTGGCCGCTTCAACATTTCACCATTCGTAAAAACATTTTTTTTTTCCTTTTTCCTGCCTTCGGTTTCGCTTGAGCTTTGTGTCTACAGCAACTAAGACATACAATCATGAAAAAACACTAACAGATTTTTTTTTTAAAACAGGCTGAATTTTTTAAAGGTTTTTTTTTAAACTGTTTGACTTTTTTTTCTTTTTTTTAGTTTGTTTTTTTTTTACAAAAATGTGCAGAAAAAGAAAAGACATCTACTAAAGTTGCTAAGAACTCTTTCTTTTCTCTCTCTCTCGGTCTGTTCGTCTAAGGGTGCAGCAGTTTCATTCATTCCCCAGTCCAGAAAGCCAGAAATCCCTTTTTTAAAGGTCCCATCTGAAAAAGACCCTTATTCAAAACAAAAAACACCTTTCTATTTCCTAGAAAGTACAGAAGCTAACTGGGGCCCGGTGCCTGTTTCCCCCCTTATCCTGTGATCCAACAGGTGTAACCAAGGAATGCCTTACTGTGATCTCAGAAGCTGGCACTCTGCACATGGGCAAGGTTTCAGAGCCCCTCCACAATTTCAAACTCATGCAAGCGGTCAGCTACTGAAGTTACTCACAAGCATAGATATTCTTCCCTGTCTCACTCTCAGCATATGTGCGCTGTTCTTCTCCAGAAGAATAATTTTGTTTCCCCCTCGGCCTTAAGTATTGAAAATACCAGTTAACTTTAGATATAAAAACAATTGTTCACACAACCACACGCATGCATGGAGATAGAATTCTGCCTTTTCTTCCCGTCGTCCGTATCACCTTCCTTTTTTAAATTTTTTTTTTTCTAATTTCCCAGGCACCTCCCGAAGTTGGCAGGATTCTGAATCTGGCTGAAATACAGAAATAAGCTTGCTTTTTTTTTTTTAAATGGGGATGGAAATAAAAACGCTGCTTGTGAAGACTGGGAAGAGATTTTGGGAGAATCTATTCTTTTAAAAAAAATAATAATAAAATAAACAGCCAACATTTAAAAAAGGAAAAAGAAACCCCCAAACCCCACCCACCCACGAATTTAAAAAGTTTGAATTTCAAACAGTGAATCACAAGGAACTAATCTTTTAATCCCTGTGGATGGGAATCAGACATAATTAGCCAAGCTGGAGACAAGCAGCGCCAAGAAGCAAAGGGGGTATTTACACAATGGGGAGGGGGGCATCCGGAGGGCATCCAGTGACAGAAAGACTCCCAAACCCTTTGCTCTGCGAGAGAAGCCAAGAAAGATGAAGTTAATTCATTAATGGGGAGAAAAGGACAATAGGGAACGAGGAGGAGATAGAGGAGGAAGGGAAAGAAAGAAAGAAAGAAAGAAAGAAAGAAAGAAAGAAAGAAAGAAAGAAAGAAAGAAAGAAAGAAAG
>QLTV01001023.1:1853899-1869911 GCA_003457575.1 Thermophis baileyi
AGACAGAAAGACAGAAAAGAAAGACAGAAGAAGGAAAAAAAGAAAGACTACTAGCGGAAAGGGAACTATGCTTTCAAATAAACACCAACATTCATTTTCCAAGCCAGAAACAGAGACGTCTGTCCAACCCCCTCAACGCAGACCTTCTCCCTTTCCCCACATTATGTACACAGGCCGATCCATTTATCAAAACCACAACCACCACAGGATGATGGGCTTCCCCTCTCCCACCCCCACCCCTGCACTTGACAGTATTTAAAACAAAACAACAACAACAAAAAAAAACAACCTTTCGATGCTCCACATTAAAGCTACTCGGAAGTTGAATTCGACCTGCTAGCACAGATTTTCCCTATATACATGTCAGGTGCTAACAACCAGGAGATCCGGCAGAAACCCTGAGAGATTTAAATTCCTTTCATTCCGTTATCAAGGCAAAAAAAAAAAAAAATCGAAGAAGAAGAAAGGAGGAGGAGGAGGAAAAGACGTAGATTCTGTACAGAGATGATCAAAAAGAAGCCTGCTGTCTCGGGAGAAGAGAGAAAAAAGAGCTACGGGCTTCAAACGGGGAAAACTGGCTGGTTTGGTGGTACGTCAGAGGGATCTGTGAGCCTTGCTTGAAATTTCGAAGGAGGAACGGCGAGGAAAGTTTAGCCTCCAGCCTGTGGCACCCAACATCTAACAGGCCACCCAGCAATTCACTGTCTGAAAATGTGGGCTGATATTTTGACAGAGCGAGGAGGAGGAGAAGGGCCTAGTTTTCGACCGGGGGGGGGGGTACCCAATGCCAAAAGTTTCCTGATGCCCATCTTGGAAAAATTGAATTTACATGTCAACACACGACCTCCTCCCCCTGGGTTTTAAGTCAAAAACGGGGGATGCCCAGCCATCCACCTCCCCAGCCCTGTACCCCGTCTTCCTGCATCGTCACCCCAAGAGCCCTGCCCCTCCTGTTTCGGTCCCCACCCCGCCCCAGCCCCCAGGACAAGCTGCCAGCCTAGCCGCTCTACCATGTCTTATTTTCCTATCCGATCATAGACGTCTTTCTTTTAAGTGCTGCTCTTGGGGGATTACAAATGTCTAAACTAGGGTTCGAAATGTGGGTGTTTTGTTTTTTTCTTGGTTCCCCCCCCCTTTTTTTTTATAGAATAAGACAATATTTTTTTTTCCAACAAACTTTTAAAAAAAAAATTTACAATTTTTGTTTCGGTTTTCCCCCCCCCCCCCCTCCCCCCCCCCCCCCTCCCCTCCCCCTCCTCCGCTTTCCGCCCCCTCTGCCCCTTTCCCACCCTCTCTCTCTCAAACCCAGCCACCACTTTCCTCCTCCTCCCCCCTTTCCCCCCTCCCGTTTCCATTGCTTGCTTCTGGAGAAGTGGCAGACGTCCCCCCCCCCTCTCCTTCTCTTCCTCTGTCCAGCCTCTCTGCTTGGCTGAAGGGTGGAGGCGGCCAAAGGGTTTCACCGGTACCCCTGGTATCCGTAGTAATTCCTGTAGTATCGGTCTCTGTCTTGATAGTAGTTCTGCCACTGAAAAAAAAAGACCGGGGGGGGGGAGAGTTAAGAAGGGAGCTGGCGGAGGACTGACGGGAATTAAGAAACCAACTCAAAAAAATAGCCGGGGAAACCAAGTAAATATAATCTCCAACACAGATTATTTGACCAAAGAATAAGATTTACCTAACTACAGGTAGTCCTAGACTTATGGAGGCCAACATTTCTGTTGCTAAGTGAAACATTAGTTAAGTGACTTTTATGAACTTTCTTGCCACCGTTGTTAATTGAATCGCTGCAGTTGTTCCATAAGTTGAACTGCAGTTCAGTGAATCTGGCTTCCCCATTGACTCTTGCTCGTGAGAAGGTCGCAAAAGGAGATTACTTGATCCCGGGACACCACAACCGTCGTAGATGTGAGTCCATTGCCAAGTGTCTTGAGTTCTGATCACGTGACCATGGGGTGGTAAAATGAGGCAAAGCTCAGTCAACTGTCTCACTTAGCAATGGAAATTTTGGGCTCAACTGTAGTCGTAAGTCGAGGACTACCAGTAGTCCAATCCTTGTTGGAAGGGTAGTGGCACTTCCAGTTTTGGCCAAAATCACGCCCGTCGTGAACCCTACTTTCACTTCGCCAACAGAATATCTGCTTAAGGACTCACACTCACTCACACACACACACACACACACACACACACAAATCGTAAAATAGGTGACCGTCGTAATTATGACCATGATGGGCAGGTTTCATTATGGTCGTACATCAAGGACTACCTGTAACTCTGCCCTGGAAGTATTTTCTTTTTACAACCTCTTACCTCTCGGTTGTAGTCCCTGTAGTAGTCCCGGTATCTGTTGTAGTCGTAATCGCGTCCGTAGAAGCGATTGTAATCCCTGCCTCTGTAGCTGTCGTAGAAGTTGCGATAACCCTGTGGGGTTAAAAGATGTCGGTTAGAAGCATCCATGCCCGAGCGCCACTGGTCAGAAGCCGCAATCGTAGACCATGGCTTGCTCAAACCGGGGCCAGGTGTTACTGCCCTGAGTTTCTAAGCACCTTCCTTAGACCATCAAAGGTACCAAGGCTCTTTGGCATTTGCATCCTCTAGAATATGGGTCCCTTACTCCCCCCCCCACCTGTCCGTGGACATGCAAGAAACTGGGCCGCAAAACAAGCGAAGCCCCATCCGTGGGATGCAGGCAGCACCGGAAAACACGGCCTCTCTGGTCCACAGAAAACCCTTTCTCTATGGAACCGGTCCCTGCGGCCCAAAAGGTTGGAGGCCGCAGCTCTAGAACTAATGGGGTGGGGTGGGGTGGGGAAGAGAATTAGTGGTCCCATAATTCTTTAAGAGCCGTGGTGGCGCAGTGGTTAGAATGCAGAATTGCGGGCGAACTCTACCGACTGCCAGCAGTTCGATCCTGACCAGGCTCACGGTTGACTCAGCCTTCCAAGGTCAGTAAAATGAGGACCCGGATTATTGGGGGCAATAGGCTGAATCTGTATACTGCTCAGAGAGGGCTGTAAAGCGGTATATATGTCTAAGGGCTATTGCTATTTATTGCCGATTCGGCTAGCAAGGGCCGAAGAAGACTTCTAAATTCATACATGTTAAAAAAAAAAAACATCTGAGAAGTTTAAAAAAAATAAATAACGAGGTAAGAAAGACCGCGAACGATCTCCATGGGCAATAGAAAATATTTTTTAAAAAATTATATTTTTTAAGAAACAGTGCTGTCGGTTTTGAAAAACGCCCTTAGGAAGGCAGCCAGATTTGTCGTTATCAGTGACATGGGCAGCATAAAAAAAATAAATGATAATAAGCAACCATAACATTAAATGCCTTGGGTGCAACTCCAAAACAACTGGAGCACCACTCGAACACCCACCTGCATTGACAAATTCAACACCTGTCAATTGCAAACAATTGACTGGAACTTATATCCTGCGACGAGACCTTTAAAACCATCAAATGTCCACATCTGCCTAACCCAGGTCCTTGGGAAGGCCTCGAGAGGTGGATAGAAAGGCCAGATGCAGCCTGAACATCTGGCTGACTTGTGCGACTACCCACAAAAATAAAAAGATATACTCACGCCTCTGTTTCCAGGCTGCCCCCAGTACTGCTGTTGTCCATAGGCTCGATTGTTGTAACCCCGGCGCTGACCTCCTCCGACTGGGAAAAAACAGGAGAGAAAGCGAGTTATACCACAGTTTTGGCTTGGTGAAATCCATCCGGATTTCTGATGAAGTCCAAGATCCTAGCTGAATGGGTTTGCTGCAAATGCCCCCTTCTAGCACTGATGGGTAGTTGGGTAATGAAACGTCTGTAAAAGAGAACCAAGCTCAGAGAGCACCTAAGACCAATGTTCCCTCTAAGCTGCGCGGCTGCGCACGTGACAAGAAAACGCCGCGCAGCAGTTTCCAACTGCCGCGCAGTGATTTTTAATGTCCGCGCACACTGAAAAAAAATTAGAGAGAACATTGCCAAAGACCCCATATGGTCCTCCTCCTCCTCCTCTCCGCAAACCCCACTCCCTTCTAGCACTGATGAGGGTACTTGGTTGGGTAATGAAACATCTGCAAGAAAGCAACCAAGATCTGAGAGCACTAAGCACCCCCCCCACAACTGGATCCCATCATGTGAGCCCCTCCAAATTCCCCTTTGTTCTTCCCACAAGCCAAGAAAAAATGTCAATTGACAAGGGCCAAGAAACAAGCACATAATACACGGCTCTGAAAGGCGGAATGGGTCAACTCGCCACGGGACAATTCAACGAACACAAAAACTAAATTAATTTCAACAAATAATAACTGAACGAAACAATTAAGGCAGTGTTGAGATTAAGGCAGCGAGTTGGCTGTCCTAGACCCTCTGAGAGAGGTCTGGAATTCTTTTGAAGATCTCAACAAGCTCCTGGCAAGTTCAGCAAACCAGGACCCGCAGCCTGTCTCGGCCGCCTCCAGCCTCACCGTATCCCTGGCCGCGGTTGCGATTCTGGCGGTTGCGTTTGTTCCGGTTGTTGCGACGGTTCGTCCGTTTCTCGGAGGGTGGGAGGAGCTTCCGGGCCTCTTCCTTGTATTTAGTGACCAGAGGCTGGGCCTCTTCTTTCGCCAAGTCTTGAAAGAGGACTTCGTCGATGTAGTCGCATTTATCCGGAAGGGAGAAGTTGGCTGGGATGGAGGGACGTAGAAGACCAAAGAGATGAGAAGGCCCCCCCAGACTTAATTCCCCCAAATGACTGTCCCCCCACCCAAAGTCTGGACCTTTGAATGGACCGTACCTTTCATTTCCAGCATCACCGATTCTGGCACCTTCTCCCCTTCGGCTTTCTCCCTCTGCTGCAGCCTGTCCACCCAATCTTCCTCGTTGGGCACTAGCACCACCACTTTGCGAAGGAAGCCTTTGAAAGGCAGCAGTTTCCTCCGCTGGCCGGAATTGTAGACGTTGCACTAGGAGGGAGGGGAAAGGGGGCTTCAGAAAGGCCAAGGTGGCATTCCCAGGGAAAGCAGCCGTGTCATCTGGATCGCCCCCCCCCCAAGCCCTTCAGAGATGCTGAAGCACAGCTCCCATGTGGCGCAGTGGTTAGAATGCAGCACTGTAGGCAAAGCCAGGAGTTCGATCCTGACCGGCTCAAGGTTGACTCAGTCTTCCGTCCTTCCCAGGTCGGTAAAATGAGGACCCAGGTTGTTGGAGGCAATAGGCTGACACTGTAAACCGCTTAGAAAAGGCTGTAAAGCACTGTGAAGCAGTATATAAGTCTAAGTGCTATTGCCCTCCCTTCCCTCCCAGTGGTTAGAATGCAGTATTGCAGGATCTACCAACTGCCAGTTCAATCCTGACCAGCTCAAGGTTGACTCAGCCTTCCATCCTTCTAAGATCGGTAAAATGAGGACCCAGATTGTTGGGGGCAAGAGGCTGACTCTGTAAACTGCTTAGAGAGGCTCTAAAGCACTTTGAAGCTGTATATAAGTTTAAGTGCTATTGCTATCTTTCTTCTTTTCTTCCTTCTTTCCCTCGCAATGGTTAGAATGCAGTATTGCAGGCTAACTCTGCCCACAGCCAGGAGTTCGATCCTGACCGGCTCAAGGTTGACTCAGCTTTCCATCCTTCCGAAGTCGGTAAAATGAGGACCCAGATTGTTGGGGGGCAAGAGGCTGACTCTGTAAACCGCTTGAGACACACAGCATTTGCTTAAAACTGGCTCAAAAGATGTAAAATCAGGTCAGTCACATCATTGACCCGTTTCATGACCATAATAGACAGGTTCCAATAAGGTCATAACTCGAGGACTACCTGGATAACAATCATTTGGCTTTTGAAGCTGCCTGCGTCTATCTGGCAAAAGACCACCAACAATAAAAAAAAAAAAAACACCACCCAAGTGTGAAGTCAAAATTTATCCACTCACTGAGTTCACACAGCAGGCTAGACCATAGGATGGCATGCCTGGCTTAGCTTAGCGTGTGTCTGAGCCATGCCAAATGTGGTTTGTTCGAGAAACCAGGATAAAACAAAGCAGTGGCTGGTATTTGTTATGTGTAAACCGAGCTGCAGGGGTCACACAATCGCCTCCTCACTCTGCTGGTTCAGAATCTCTTGTGGAGATGAGAAACTCTTCTGACATCCATCAGAGGTCTCTGGATTTTTAAATATAAATTACCTGATCGAGAATAAAATTTCTCCTTGTCCGGGGTGCGATCTGGACCAGTTTGCTCACGCAACGGGCAGCTTGCTGAAGCAGCGAATCGCGAGCTTCGATAGGCAGCGGCTCTTCAACCACGGGGCCTTTTGTCTGGCGAGGAAGGAAATTGGGGGAGAGCAGAAAGATTAAAGGAGGGAGAAACCCCAACATTTGGGGAAAGGTGAGGGAGGGGGCCAATCAGGGGCAGTTTACTACTCAAAATTTTGGAAGTTACGTATCACCAGATCGGATTGGTTTTTTATTTGATGAAATCAGAAGGATGAGAGGCCCATGGGACATCTCCTGTGAGTCCCAAAGAATGACATGCAGAGTTAACCGTAATTTCCTTAATTGCTCTTCATCCTCGACTTACAACAGTTCATTTAGTGACCGTTCAAAGTTACGGCACTGAAAAAAGTGGCTTTTTTTCTGACCGTTGCAGCATCCCCATGGTCACATGATCAAAATTCAGATGCTTGGCAACTGGTTCATATTTATGACGGCTGCAGTGTACCGGGGGCCACGTGATCCCCTTTTGCGACCTTCGGACAAGCGAAGTCAACGGGGAAGCCAGATTCACTTAACCACCGCGTTGCTAACTGCAGGGATTCCCTTAAACAACTGCGGCAAGAAAGGTTGTAAAATGGGGCAAAACTCGCTTAACAATGGAAATCTGAAGCTCAATTGTGGTCGTCTTTGCAGCTGCTGTCTTTTTTTTTTTTTTTTTAACCTTCATTTGGTACAGGATGTTGTCGGTCCCCAAGATGTTGAAACGCTTGTCCTGATTCTCCTGGGTGTGCTTCTTGGCCCAAAACGTTTTCCCACATCCTGGTAGCCCAACCATCAGCAAAACCTGGTTCAGGGAAGACAAGAGAAAGAGAGAGTAAGCAACGCCATTCAATCGAGGCCTCTGCAGGAAAGGAGGTGCCAAAATGCTATTAAGATAATGGGGATGCCTTGAAATACCTCTCCATGCCAAATTTTCAGGCCGGCTGAGACACCCTTAAGAAGGAAAAACGATAAAAGGGAAACTAAGATACGGTAGCCAGAAATATTTGTAGCCTTTTAACCAATCCATTAGGAGAGAGATGCATTCACGGAGCTTTGTGCTGCCGAAAAAGTTGTTGGCCCTGAATGCCGATTAAGAATAATAGCGTTTGCCTATTGTGAGGTATCCCGAGGACTAGTAGCATGACTGGCTTTTAAGAGAGGTCTGCAGGGATTCCAATGATAAAGCTATCAATGGCTGCTAGCCACAATGACTTTTTTCCTCAAGGCCTCAGAAGCATAGGGCGGAAGCCTCAATTATTCTGGGGTGCTTCTGTGGTCTTCCCAGGGGCACTGATGACTGGCCACTGTGGGAATCAAAGCTCTAACAAACCAGGGTAGCATTTCCATTCTTAGTTTACAGGATTAGCAGTCTTAGAATTGTGGAGTCTTTGGCGTTCTCTGAGCTGAGCTCTGAGAAGTTTCATGACCCAACTAGGTAACCTCATTACCCCGACAAGGCAAGCCACCACTCCCTTCTAACACTGATGTTACCTAGTTGGGTCATGAAATGTCTGCAAGAAACCAGCCAAGCACAGAGAACACCAAAGACTCCACAGTTCAAAATCTGAGCTACAAATATTCTCTATTGGTACAGTCTGAAAATTCCAAATGTATTTCGAATTGTCTCCTTTGAATGGTATAGAGAACAAGCCCCATCGCCTTCTAGCACTAATGACGTTACCTAATTGGGTCATGAAACATCTGCAAGCAAACCACCAAGCTCGGAGAGCACTAAAGATCCCACAATTCAACCCTGAGCTACAAATATCAGCACTCTTAAGAGGAAAAGAAAAGAGAGTTTCTGGAGCTTAAGGTTCAAGCCACAGCCCTCTCCCTTTTTGGGAAACCCCTCATTCCCTGCCATTGATCAAACAGAGGGCACAGGGCAGTGCTCACACCTACATAAAGGAGGGAGGACGCCCAAGGACAGGGATCTTCATACTTGGCAACTTTAAGACTGGCGGACTTCAAATCGCAGAATTCCTCAGCCAGGTTAAGGAATTTTTAATTCCAGGAGTTGAAGTCCACCAGTCTTAAAGTTGCCAAGTTTGGAGAAAAAAAATAATTTCAATCA
The DNA here is from genome assembly GCA_003457575.1 of Thermophis baileyi. Classification (NCBI taxonomy): domain Eukaryota; kingdom Metazoa; phylum Chordata; class Lepidosauria; order Squamata; family Dipsadidae; genus Thermophis; species Thermophis baileyi. Next base: position 1,862,197 of record QLTV01001023.1, read on the forward strand.
GACTGATGTGGGCAATCCACGGCCTGTATTGCCTTCCAGGACTACTTCATCAGACACCTCCCCTAAAGGGCTGCAGGTTCTTACCTACTGATAAGATACGCGAGCCGGCGCTAGGGATCGAATTTGAACGACACCTTTTCACAGCTGCAACCCGCAGTGCGAACGCAACTGCCAGCTGATCTCCCAAGACTGAAACTATTTAACACGCTGCTTATAAGGGGGGGGGGAGAGAAAGGGAGCAAAACAAAGAGACTTAGGCTACCTCACATTTTGCAGGCGCTTTGGGAGGTGCCGGGGTGCGCACACGCTCCTCAACGGGGACGGCGTGAATGAACAGGTAACCCTCAGGAACCGGGAAAAAGGGCTCTTCCTTCTGGCCGAAGTTGAGCTCCACGGAGCAATTCTTGCACAGGATGTGGGGCAGGAGGGCCCTGTCCCCCAGCAATTCTTTGCTGATTTGGAAGGCCACGCCCAGGTCCTCTCCGTTCTTGGAGAAGGACAGCTCCACCTCTTCGCTTTCGAAGTTCTGTAAGGCAGGGGACGGAAGGTGTGAGGGGAGAGGGGGGTTTATCGGTCCTGCGGGGATTTGGGGCCCACCCGAGCCATGTTTCGGGGGAGGCCCTCGCTTTTCAGGCAGGAAGCGGTGGTGCTTTGCTGAGCAGTCAGCAAACCAGACAGATGGGGCCGTTCTAAGGAGATTAGATAGAGCAAAGGCTGAAGATGGCACTTAAAGCAGGGCGGCCGTCTCCTGAATGAGACCGGATCATGGAACAGAGCAGTTCACTTGTGTAGCACCTGGGTCCTGCCCCAAACTGGGGTTTCTCCAAAGACACCCCCTCCCCCTCCCCCAATCAAGTCTTCTTGCACAGCACTTACGGCAAAGCAACCGATCACGTCGTGCTCCCCAAAGGCCTGACCAAATTCTTCAAACTGCCCATTTTCAGCCTTCAGCCCTCGTCCATCGTAGCCGTAAGAAAACTCATCCTCACCTAGGAGACAGCAAATGCTTACTTACTCGGGCGGTGCTGTGGACAACCCCCCACCCACTCCCTGGTCCCCTCACCACCGACCCAGGAAGGATCGGCTGAGCTGTCCTGGAAGGTTACCTGGAAGGGCGACTTACCTAGCTGGGAACGAGAGAGATCGACAGACCATCCGACCCGGAGCAGCTGAGTCTCTGTGCAGCCTTCCTTGAGTTGCAGGTTTTGTATCACCTAAGACAGGGAGGGGGAAGACCAAAACACCAGATGGGAAATGAGCCTAGAGATGTGAATCTCCCTTCCTGGGCAGTTTCCCCTTCAAGTTCCCTGCTTCTGCAAGACTTGATTCTGATAAAAGTGCCCTGTGAATAGCAGTTTAAACAATTTGGCTTCCTGGTCAATTTATTTATAATACAGATAATCCTCGACTTACATTTAACAACTGCTCAAAGTTACAGTGGCACTGAAAAAAGTGACTTCACAACATGCCAAGGTCACGTGATCGCCATTTGCAATCTTCCCAGCTGGTGTCTTGATAAGCAAAGTCAATGGGGCAAGCTGGATTTGCTTAATGACTGCATGATTCACGTAACAATGCAATGCCAAAAAGTTCATAAAATCAGGTGCAACTCACTTAACTGCCTTGCTTAGCAATGGAAATTCTGGTTCCAGTTGTGGTCATAAGTTGAGGACTATCTGTGCTAAAGGCTGCTGCTTTGTGCCCTTTATCTAAATCTTTCAGGCAATTATAAATCTATGTTTTTTCCTACCAATTTTCAACCCTTTCCCTAGTGAAGACACATCCTGCCCTGTAAATTAAATGGACTGGCCCTGATCCCACTTGCCACCAAAAGCTGTCACATGGACTGCCAGCCTCCTCACCTTCGCCTCGAAGCAGACCTTGCCCCCTTTCACCCCGTGTGTGCTTCTTGCCCCAGACCAGAGATTGGGGAACTTCTCCGAAAACAGAGGCTGCCCTCCATAGCGGTCCTTGGTGGTTTTGAAGTGGAGATCGCATGTATCTGGGTGAGAAACGGAAGCGGGCCATGATGAAAACCAGAGTTCGGCTAACTCCGCGACAAACAAAAATAAAGAGTTGAGGCCGGCAATTGTTTTACTACATCGGTTTTTTTCCTGTTGAATCAGAAGCAGGAGATTAAATATGAAAAAAACAGAATAAAAATAACGCTTTGTTCAGTAAGAACAAATTCCACTGATTTCACGGAATTATACTTTGATGAGGAATAAGGCCGCAGGCTAGCCTTATGCACCAATTGATTGAAGCGAGGATTGGTTAGGACTCAGATAAGTGTTCTGCTTCAAGAGGGCCATTAAAATAAAACCGCAGAATCATTCAGGTTTCAATTATCTTCTTCAGGCAACTGGTGCTGCCTTGAGCAGGGTTGAAATTCACCTGGTGGTCTGGAGTTATACATATTTCATCTTGCGGATATCTTTGCTTTTGACCCCCCGAGACACGCGCACAGAATCGATACATACATGTGTCCAGGATCACGAGAGTCTCGTCGTCCTCCGCCCCAGGTTCCTCTTCTGCGGGTGGTGGAGACTTAGATCTGTATTGAAAAGGACAACCAAGAAAGCCATCTTTAAAATTCACCGTCAAAAAAAAAAAAAAGTGTGTAAAAAGAAAGCAACCCTCTCCCCCCCCCCCAGTTCTGGCTTCTGTTCTTTGGAATACAGGTAGTCCTCGACTTACGACCCACAATTGAGTCCAAAATTTCTGTTGCTAAAAGTGAGGCATTTGTTTAAGTGAATGTTGCCCCGTTTTACGACCTTTCTTTGCCACGGTTGTTAAGCGAATCACTGCAGGTGTTAAGTGAGTTAACACAGCGGTTAAGTGAACCTGGCTTCCCCATTGACTCTGCTGGTCAGGAGGTGGCAAAGAGTGTCTCACATGACCCTGGGATACAGCAACCGTCATGAATGTGAGTCAGCTGCCAAGCGGTCTGAGTTTTGATCACGTGACCATGGGGAAGCTGCAGTGGTTGTTAAGTGTGAAAAATGGCCATAAGTCACTTTTTTCCAGTGCTGTTGTAACTTCGGTCACTAAATGAATCATTGTAAGTCAAGGACTACCTGTACCCCACAGACCAAAATAAGAAAATTGACCACCAAGGAGCTTCCATAACTAAAGTCAACTTCAACCTGGCTCTGCCTGGTCCCACCCCAACATCCCAATCACTATGATACAGTGCATTCTGTCATCATCATCTTTTAACGACCCCATAATCCCTTGCGGGGTGGAGTCTGGGCAACTGAATGGAGCTGAGTGTTTACTGGCCGGATGCCCTTCCTGTCACCAATGCGGAGCTATATACAGCAGATATATATATCTGCCTCTACCTAGGATCGAACTCACAGCCTCCTGATTGTGAGGCGAGATCTCCACCTGTAGGCCACCGCACCGCACCGCTCCACTCCACAATACAATGTATTCTGTGTTCCACAGAAAGGTGAGAGCCAGCCACTCACTCACCGGTACATCAATCATTATCAATGGCTGCAAACCTTTGATAACGTTTCTTGATTTGCTTCTAAGCCACCAAAACCTGCCCTCCAAATTCTCTGTTCCACTTCTGTTTCGCTCCTCTGGCATAGCGGATTAAATTCCCAGCCCAAACCATCCGTAGCTCACCGGCTGTTATAAGCCTCCTCTCGAAACTCAAAATAAGCACGACCGTGCTCTTCCTTCTCATCGCGCTGTCTTTTGAGGCCGTGGCGTTCACCGTCCGGCCCAGCCTGTTTTGCCTTCTCATCCTCATTTCCTGGGAAGAGGCAGAAAAACAAGCAGGCAGATTTTGTTGAAAGAAAAAAAAAAAAAACCATACAGAAAACACGTAAGTCCTTTTGACCATTTCAAACATAGAATATAACCCTCTCCTGGTGCTTAAGACTCTTGAGTAGCCCAAATCCCTTGTGCCCAATAAATAAATAATTACGAACAAGCCTCACATCACATCGGTCTACTTTGGGTCCCTATCACTCAGTGCAACTGCAGGAAATCAAAACGGCATGTTTCATTTTCCACTTCGGAGTTCTGCCTTTCTGTAATGCTCTCAGAGGGAAGGCCTTTTAACATATGCGTGATTGATATGTACAACATTATCCCTTATTCATACTTTCTGGAAAAGCCTCCACATTTTAAAGACTAATGTGGATGCTTATATATTACAAAAGCTTTCTGAATGCAGAAAATCAATCTTGTGTAGATTAAAATCCCCCAAAGACCTTATCCCATATGTACAATCTAAACTTCAACAGGCCTGTGTAGTTAGCTATGCAATTCATTATGTCATTAGTATGCTTCCTGCAGAGAACTGTGAAAGTTTATTTCAAGTTCTGCCATTAATCAAATCCTCACTGGGTCTGGGGACCAACCGTTTTACAAACGAAAGGAGAGCAGTTGAAGAAAAATATACAGCTAGAAAATACTGATTAAATATTATATTTGGGACTTGCTATTTATTAAATCTCAAGAGAGCACAAGAAACACTTCAATTTCTTGCAAAAGACCTAGCAAGTAAAAGCAATCAGATTTGTAGTGAAAACTATATAAATCTCCCAACATTGTTAGAGCGTGGTAATTAAAATATGCATTGCATTCCAAGACCAAATCTTACTAATTTAAACGTTTATACTGCTCCTATGACCATCACCTCAAAGCAAAAAAGGAATAATAATACAGAGAGGGCTGTTGGGAATATAAAAAAGAAAATATTCTGGGCTATAAAAGGTTAATACCCAAAAACATAATTTTTAAAGTATTTTCTTGCAGCTAGCAAAGAAGAATAGAGCAACTGTTCAGGCAACCATGACTTCCTATCTACTAAGCACATACATTGAAATAGTAACAATTATTCTTTAATTATAATTATTCATACAGTGTCATCAGTATTATTCAAGATATGCTACTGGATGATACTCAACTTTATTTCAAACACATTCTAGAGCACATTCTATCCTTAAACTACTTTAGTTTTATTAATACCTATGATGTTTATGAATGATTTCTGTGGATATTTAATTGTTTACATTGAGTTTTTGTTTTAACTTTTAATTGTTTACATTGAGTTTTTATTTTAACTTTATTGTACTCCATCCAGAGCCTGCCAGCAAGGAGGAATATTATAGATTTTACTCACACCTCAAATTCAGATAAATAGAGTTTTAACCCACCCCATTACCTTCTTTAAGGTATGATATTATGCCATTATGCCCCCTTTTAACCTAGATGAGAAAGAAAGCTAAAATGTGTTTCAAATCAAGACCGTCCAAGACAACTGATGCTACCCAGGAATTCTGGAATTTATTTAGAGATTCTGGGAATCCCTAATAATGGGAGAGGGCACCAGGTTGAATGGGGATGACACTTTGTGACAAAACAAAATAAAAACTGTGCTTCACAACATATTTTACACAAATCACTGCCGTGCATATCCTATCAAAGCAATTTCCTGCAAAAAAGTGGGAGCAGAACTCTGTCCTAAGGAGCCCGATCTAAGATTTAGCACAAAGAAAAAAATAAAGTTATGCTATAATTATTCTGCTACAACAGCTTTTAAAGGATTTAAAAAAGAGAGAGAGACTGCCACAGCATTAGTACATTTGTAGAGGAAGACTTCCACAGACCAAATGTCCCTAATTTCAAACATTGTTTCTATTTACAAAACAGTATTTGGCAAAAATCAGCTACTTTTTTTCTAATCACCAACTAGAGTCTTCAATTTCAGTTGGCTCACCATAACCCTGATGATCTTTCAGCAAACTAGAGGACGGGGTCATTTTGGGTCGTGATTTTGCTGGTTATGCCCTTGAAAGCAACTGTGTGGATGCTGTAACAGTGTTCCCAAGTACCAGGATCCATTTTTCGGTGCCGTCATAACTTCAAACGGTCACTAAACAAACGGTTGTACCTTGAGGACTATGGCTAGTCTTTAAAAATGCCCAATACCCTTTGGCTGCTTCTAACCAATTTGTCCCTCTCTCTCAGCCCAACCCACCTCACTGAGTAGTTGTGGGGGGGGGGGGAAACAGGAGAAGGAATTTGTCTTACCTATGTTTGCTGCCTCGAGTTATTTATAAAGTGATAAAGGCAGGATAAAAAAAATCAAGAAAGCAAGCAAGCAAATTGATGCCCAATTCTCTGCCTGCTCACTGCATGAAGCCAAATAGCAAATAAACAAATAAATAAATAAATATACAAGCAGACAGGTAAATAAATAAAACTGTAGCCCAATTCTCTGCTTGATCACTGCCAGAAGCCAAAAATCAAATGAACAAACCAACCAACCGACCAATAAATAAATAAAAATGGGAGCCAATTCTCAACCTGCTTACTACCAAAAAGCACTCTCTAGGGATTATTACCAAGGACCTCCAAAAGCTGGGGAAGCCAAGCCATTACCATATTTCCAACAAAACAAGCCTCGCTCATTGCAACAACAACAACAAAAAAAAAAGGGGGGGCGTTGCCATCCCACACCCCGTTTTCCAAATGCCACACAACATGACCATTTGGATGTTTGCAAGATGGCGGGGGGGGGAGAGAAGTGAGCGGGCTGGGGACGATGGGACCTGATGTGACCTGCAGCGCTAGGGAAGAATGGATAAAGGGGGCACCTGGTGGGGGGGATTGCTGGTCTCTCTATCAATTCTGTCTAATGGTGTATATCAACCCACATAGTCTGGCTGTGATATTATTATTTATGCCTTTTATTTTCTTTATTCCCCCATTTTATTGGAGGTATTGTTCTTATTGTTAGCATTATCCTTGTTATTATGGTTCATCGTACAGTCAAGCCAGATGTTCAGGCTGGATTTGGCTTTTTCCCCCTCCTCTCCTTCCCAAGGATCCAACAGGCAGATGTGGATGTCTGATGGGGTTAGGAATATCCTCACAGGATGTCAGCTTTTTTTAATCTATTCTAATTTATTTAATTACAATCCAACACACACTCAGCCCACTGTTCAGCCTGGATTCATCATCATATTTTTATTTTTACAAGACCTAAGACCTTTAAGGTAACTTATTATCATCATCATCATCATCATTATTATTATTATTATTAATTATTATCATTATTATTATTGATTTAATCTTCAATTCGATTCAAAGTCCAGGCCTGGTAAAAACTTAACAGCTCAAGTCCTAACTAAAGACCTAAAAGCTTTTAAGATACCGGTAGCTTATTATTATCATCATCATCGATTTAATCTTCAATTCGATTCACAGTCTAGGAGAGGTAAAAACTTAACCATTCAAGTCCTAACCAAGGAGCTAAGAGCTGTTAAAGTAACACCTAAATACACAGGCAGTTCCAAGTAAGGTGGGTTTTGTATTTATTTATTTTTTGCAAAGTCAAAATATTCAGGTCTGAGAAATTCAACATTTCCATATATCATCATCATCATCACCACCCATCCTTTGATGCCTTGCAAATTACACTGGGAGCTTCTGCCCCGGGGACCGATCCCTTGTGTGTCTCTTGGCCCAATAAAAGCATTCAATTCAATTCAATTCCTCCCCCATCCCCCCCCCACAAGGATCGAGGGGGGGGGGGGAAGAGAGAAAGAAAGACGGAGGAGGGAGACTCAGCCACCGCCGCCATCCTTACCTTCCTGGTCGCCGCCCTGCTCTGCCTCTCCGCTCGCCGAACCCCCGGCCGCCGACGCCACCGAGGCCTCCTCGCCGGCTTCCGCGGCCCGCTGGGCGCC
>QLTV01001023.1:1882637-1896577 GCA_003457575.1 Thermophis baileyi
AGCCAAGCTCCTACCCTATCAGTTCAAATCCCACTGGCATTTAAAAGGAAGAAACAGCTGCGATTCTCGCATTGCTCCTAGACGCACGAGGCCGAAGACACAAGCCTGATAACCAGCCTGATGATGACAAATGAGACTTCGTTGAAACATCGCAACCACATCTCCAACTTCACGCGGGAGAAAACCCGAATAAACATAGACCTACATACAAATACCCACGAAAACCTCAAAAAACAAATATATATATATTATATATATACACACACACACAACTGTATTGACAATTCTGCAAATATAATATAGATATATATTATATTGGTTATCTCTATTGCCGGCTCACATCCTTCATTCCTGCCGTGTAATCTGGCCTCCTCCCTTATTTCTAAGCAAATATGTTTTTTCTCCCTGTCAGCAGCTGGGAAACAGGGCTGTTTGAGTTTCCCAGCTGCCTTGTCTGTCTTTATCCTTTGCAAATAAAAAGATGTTTCTTTTTCTTTCTTTTCTTTTGTTTAGTGTACTTCTTCCTTTTCACCCAGGGTCAAGATCCCCTTTGCTGTTGCTTTTATAACCCTCTAAGAATGTACATCGGAAGCAGAAAGTCCAAAAATACACGTCTTGGCATCTCTGCTTCTGTTTCTGTTTAAGAACGTTAAGTTGCTAGTCCTTATGGCGAGAGAATTTGCCAACACGGATGCTGCATCACACATACACACCCTTCTACAGATCACACGCTGGCCGGTTCACGATACAGGTAGTCCTTGGCTTACAGCAGTTCGTTCAGTGACTGTTCAAAGTTACATCGCTGGGGAAAAAATGGCATGATTGTTTTTCACATTTATAACCATTACGGCCTCCCCGTGGTCACGTGATGAAAATTCAGACACTTGACTCATATTTATGACGGTTGCAGTGTCCCGGGGTCATGTGATCTGCCTTTTGCAACCTGACAAGGCAAGTCACTGGCGATTCACTTAATAACCGTGTTGCTAACTTAACGGCAACGATTCAAGGAAGGCAACGTGGCAAGGAAGGTTGTAAAACGGGGCAAAACTCACCGAACAAATGTCTCGCTTAGCAACATCCACGTTGGGCTCAATTGAGGTCCTCAGCCGAGGACTAAACTGGATGTGGTTTAAACACTGTTCAGTAAACTGCATGACTCGGTTAGCGATGGAAATGCCAATCCCAATCGTGGTCAGAAGTCAAGGATTACCTAAAAGCTCATTTCCGATGGCATCGCGTGGAGCCAGCCCCAGACATATCCAGCTTGTTTGGCCAAGGACACAATGCGTGACTCAGTTTACCCATTGCAATAAGCCATAACGTGGTTTGTTTGGTCCTGGATTAGTGCAGTCTGGACATTCAGGCCGTGTTATCAGTAGTCTACCCTACAAAGATAGGACGTCCCTAGACAGTTAACCATATCGTGGCTCAAATGCTCTCCCTCCCACAAATACACACACACACACACAATCTCCATTAACGCAGCACACAAAATTCAGCATTAAGGGAGCATCCAAATCTTGAATTCTTATTATTAGGGCTGGCTAAAATCACCGTCACTTTTTTGGCAGCTGCCTCGGTTGCTGACTTGTGAGGCTGCATCACAACGAAAGTTGCCAGAGGGGACTTCAAAATAAATCACACACCCCCCTCAAAATACATTTGGTTCCAAGGTATTAAAATTCACAGCTGGGTTCGGTTGCGGTCGACGAGAGATCCAACTTTTCCAGGTGGGAAAACTGTCTATCAACAAAGAGAGGGAAGTTCTCGACATACAGCTATTTGCTTAGTGACGGTCGGAAGTGACAACAACATTGGAAAATGTTGTTCACACTTGGAACCAACGTAGCATCCCTGTGGTCCCATTATCCAAGATTTGAATGCTTGGCAACAGGCTGGTATTTATGACGGTTGCAGTATGAGGAAGCTTGGAAAAGGGTCCCGGGATCACGTGATCTTTTGCGACCTTCTGGCAAGCAAGGTCAACGAGGAAGCCAGATTCACTTAACGACCGCGTTCCTAACTTAGGAACGCCTGAACTGCAGGATTCGCTCAACAACTTTGGCAAGAAAGGTCTCAAAATGGGGCAAAACTCACTTTAAAAAAAAAAGTCTCGCTTAGCAACGAATTTGGACCTCAATTGTGCCCGTCAGCCGAGGATTATCTCTATTTTATTTTTAACAAGCGTCTCGCTTATCAACGGATATTTGAGGCTCAATTGTGGTCTGTAGAGCTTCTCGGTCATCCAAGTCATGGTTGTCCCAAAGGTGCTTTTTTTTCAAGAGGCAACTGGACTTTCTTGTTTTTTTTTCTTTTGAAGACATTTCGCTTCTCATCCAAGAAGCTTCTTCAGCTCTGACTTCCAGTCCCCACCATCCAGTCAGAGCTGAAGAAGCTTCTTGGATGAGAAGTAAAACGTCTTCAAAAGAAAAAAAACAAGAAAGTCCAGTTGCCTCCTGAAAAAGCACCTTTGGGACTCAATAAACCCCTGTAAAACAAATCATGAGGGCTAGAAACTTGAGAGTGGGGGAAATAAAATAAAAGAAAAGAAGGGCTATTTTGGATATTTACATATCCGACATATATAAAATACCTTGGATGTTTTGCATTGGGTGTTCCTCCCGCCCCCAAAGGAACTCGAATCTTGTTTCATCTAAGTAGTTCATCGAGGTCAATTCAATTAAAAAATTATTATTATTATTTTTTAAAAAAAGGTTGGGTTAGGCTGCAAAGTTGTTGAAGCAGCATTTCTGGGCCAGGAAAAACAAAAAACAAAAAAGATTTAAGGACCAACCTTGCACGATCTTCACCAAGCAAGATTTGACTTGCTGGCATTCTCCTCTCTGTCTCCCAGCCTTGGTAATTACAGTTATTAGCAACCCAGTGCCAAGGAATCGAATCTCGATGTAAACAGCAATTGGTAGAGGGACTTTTATACTCTGGGGGGGGGGAAGGGAAAATAAAGCAACAGGTATCAGTTATGCAAAATTGCATAGCTTGGGGGGGCAGGCAGGAGAAAACTCACCTTTGTGGCACCTGATTTTAAGGCTGGGGTGTGGCACGTTGCTTTTAATTGCAGAAATAACACACCCTCCGTTGCGATCCCTGAAAATGGGCAAATATCGTTCTTTTCGGCCCCCAGGAAACTGAACGGAGCGGTGGAAGCCGTTCTCCCATCAGCTACCAGGTCCTTGTTTTGCTGGACTACGATGCCCCATCATCCCCAGCCAGCCCTGTTGCTCCCTGTTGAGGATGATGGGAGCCAAAATCCAAGGAGGGGTAGCCACTCGAGACTCAGAGCCGTCTCTCCGGTTGACGCCGCATCGAATAATTTCAGGGTGGCCTGTTTAACCCCAGTTAAGCCTGGGATTAGCCCCAAACTAGCATTGCTTTATGGTGTGACGAATTAACCGCAATGGGTTATAGATATGAAAATGGACAACGGCTCCATTTTTGTGATCAAAAGCTGTGGGTTTGTAAGAATTGGAAACACAAATAGCCCTCAATTTATAAACGAGTCCAAAATTTCTGTCGCTAAGTGAGGCAGTTGTTAAGTAAATCATTACAGGTAGTCCTCGACTTACAACAGTTCATTTATTGACCGTTCGGAGTTAACCACGGCACTAAAAAAAAGTGACTTATATGGCTGTTTTTTTACACTTAGGTCCATCGCAGAATCCCCAGGATAAAAATTTGAACGTTTGGCAACTGACTCATATTTATGACGGCTGCAACTTCCTGGGGTTACGTGATCCCCTTTTGCGACCTTCTGACCAGCAATCTCAACGGGAAAGCCAGATTCACTTAACAACCGTGTGACTAAGTTAACAATTGCAGTGATTCGCTTAACCACGGTGGCAAGAAAGGTTGTAAATTTGGGGCACGATTGTGGTCCTAAGTCAAGGGCTACCTGTAAATAGAAATTGTCCTCACTGAGAACTAGCTTCGAATCCAGATGATTGGGAGGAAAGGTGACAGCATAACACAAATAGGCTCTCCAACCTACTCAAGGTTATTGGAAACCCAACATCTTTTTGGTTTTATTGTGTATTAAGAACCCAAAACAACACTTGGCATTCACTGATCCGGCATAGACTAGCAGCGTGGATCACCCGTGGCAAACAATAGAGAACTACACATTGTTGTGCTTTGGTCCCCGATATCGAAACAACCAAGATCAGAAACAGACTTCAACCAAAGTGACTTTTCTTCCACCCGTTCTGTTCTCCTGGCTGCAAAATTAAGAAAGCCAGTTCAAAGTGAGGAGAAGCAGAGGCTGATAGAAAACATCTCAGGGGTTTTCGAGGGAGATCTCGAGTTCAAGTTCAGCTTTGGTTTGCGTGTGGGCCCGTAGGTGTCCTACGTCTCGAGAGGTTAACATTTGAATTCAGGACATCCTTGGCCAAATTCAGGACACTGCAATGGGGAAGAATGCCAACGTGTAGGAGGCCGTCTCGTCGTCCAAACTAAGAGAGAAACTTTTGCAACACGATCGCGACAAAAACCGAACCTCCCCCCCCCAATGCATTCAGACGTGAAGTTATCTTTCACGCATGTCCCAAGTGAATGTCCAATTTTTTCTTTTTCTCTAGTATTTGGCAGTTCGGGAACTCTTGAAGGAGCGAGACACGATCTTCTTCAGCTCTTTAAAAGAACGGCTGCGTCGAAGCTTAAAGTTGTGAGGTGGCAGATCGGACGAATCCAACGTGGCAGAACCGTGCAGCCATCGGTCCTCAAGTTGGTGGAACATCCAGTCTCCGTTCAGGCTGACTGCGCTGGTCGCTTCCACCTCACTCAGCCTGGACCCATTGCCGGGACGTCCAGCCCGCTGCCGAGGCGGCAGGTCAAAATGACCGTCTTCCGGGAAGCAGAAAGTTGCCGGCGCGTCGGAGGAAAAGGCAAGGTTGCGGTTCAAAACCACTGGCGGCAGGAACGTCCCTGCTTTCGCGCGATGGCGTCCGGAGGACTTGCTGGAAATTTCCAGCACCGATGTCCATTTGGGCTTGATGGCCTTGCCTCGGTTGGTTTGAAGTTGGCTGGGACAAACAAGCCCCGCGGCCGCGTGAACATTCATTTCTGAACTGGCTCGGGCCCTGCCCACCACGCGGGATGACGGTTTGCGCCGGAGACTTAATCTGCGTAGCAGTTCGCGGGGACTCAACCAACTTCTCTCGGCTGCCTTCTCACCTCGCTCGGAAGTTTTCACCAACTCCCGCGAAGCGTGCTTGCCTTTGTATAGCTTGTCGACGCCAGTCACGGCCCGAGGCAACGATGTCTCCTTTCTGAAAGAGGACTCTGTCTTGATTATCAGTTGGTGGGGCCCTGCTGCCCAAATTTTTCTATCTGGCGTGGCAGATGTCTTGTTCAGGACAAGTTTGACAGAAGGATCCTGCGGCGTTGGGAGGGACATAACAGATGACTCGCTAGGTTTAACCAGGTTGGTGGTACTCGACTGAAACGAGTTGATCTCTGGGAACGGCGGGAAGTCCCACAACCCGTCCAGGACACGGGAATCTCGTGCTCCCTCTGAACCTTCGGGAGAACGCAAGTGAGAACAAGTGGAGATACGCCGTCGGATCTTCCATCCTGGAATCGGACCCAGGACTTGACCAGCCACTGGTCCAGAGCTGCAGATGGATGTCATGGATAGACTTTTCTGATTCCCCGCGAGGTATCCCGATTCGGTTCGACTCGCTGCCGTGCGGCATTTGTACCGTAGCACCAATTTCGCCACGTATTGATCTAAGCGGATCTTCGGGAGTTCTCCGGAGCAGAGGGGGTCTCTCTTGGGAGAGTCAGATCTGGGAACTTTTGGAGGCGTCTCGTCGAGATCTTCCTGGGACGAGCTTTGAGAGAGGCCATTGGTGAAGAGAGGGCTCTGTAAAGCTACCGCATGGAGAGGACTGGGGTAGTGGTAGACTTCGTTGGTGTTTCGGGAGACCAGATCAGACTTGTACCGTAGAAGCTGGAAATTTGGGGGTCTCGGGAGGGGTAGGGATCCAAGGCCCAACAGGAACTCGAGGTCACCTGTCCCAAGAGACACAAGGAAAAAGAACTTGTGAGGTACAGGAATCTACAATTCTGCGCGAGAATTTGGCCGAGTGTCTAATACCTCTTCCAGGTGTCTATCCTATTCTTTATCCCTTCGGATTTGTTTCTGAAGATGCTTTTAATGAAAGGAGTGGTGCAGTGGCCTAGAAGTGGAGCTCTCGCCTCACAATCAGGAGGCTGTGAGTTCGATCCTAGGTAGAGGCAGATATTTCTCTCTCTGGGCACACTGAGAATATATCTGCTGAACAAAACTCCACATTGGCGACAGGAAGGGCATCTGGCCATTAAAACATTCTGCTAGCTCCATTCAGTTGCCCAGACTCCACCTCACAAGGGATTATGGGGTCGTTAAAAGAAGATGATGATGATGCTTTTAATGAAACAGAAATAGGGAATCGGTAGCTCCCAAGTACAGTTTCAAATTTTAGGATTATAGACTGGGACAGGACATCTACCTATCCACTTAGAACAACCTTTCTATAGATAGTCCTTGACTTACAACAGTTCGTTTAGTGATGGTTCGAAGTGACAACGGCAATGAAAAACGTGACTTATGACTGTATTTCACACATATGTCCATCGCAGCATCCCCGGGATCAAAATTCGGATGCTGGTCAACTGACTCATATTTATGACACTTGCAGCGTCCTCAGGTTGTGTACTGCAAAAGCACAAATCTTAAGCTACCTTTCCCCGTCTACACGGAAAGAAATTCAGACTGAATGACGTGGCGAGGATTTTGCTTTTAAGCCATAATTAGGTAGGGTATTTTGTACGTTGCCTTGAGGGGACAATAAAACAGAGACATGTTCACGTAAACAAACAGGTTGGAACAGGGGAAGCTGACTCCGTTGCACGGCGAAGCAAAAACACAATTAAACTCTGGTGACTGTCTAACTTGGATCGTTTCCCTCGATCGACTGCTCAGAGATAGCGTGCCTGGGTTACTCATTCGAGGGGGTAGAATCCCATCTGACTTTCTAGAAGATTGAGAAGACACCCCTGAAGGACCCCCCCCCCCAAAAAAAACTCCAGGAGGATGTGTTAACATTTGCTTCCTTTAGAATTGCAATGAAGTATTCAAAAGATCGAATAAATAAATCAATCCAGCCCTGCATTTATCATTCCTCTCCTCGATGTGAACCGAAAAAAGTTTCTAGTCTTCATCGCTGCTCCCAGCATCCTTGAAATATTCACAGACTAGAAGAGGCACTGAATTTGAGAATTAAGCTTAAGAGGCTGGTTTTAGAAATGTTTTATAACAGCCCTGTAAGGTTGTCCATGCTAAGAATGACAGCGAAATACTCACCAACAGAAATCCAGGTTCAAATCTCTCCCTCTGCCAGATGGCTCCTGAGCTGCTACATATGATCTAATCATGGCTTATTACATAAATCCTACTGCAATGTTTCTCAATGTTGACAATTCTAAGATGTGTGGACTTCAACACCCAGAATTCTTGGAAGTCCATCCATCTTAAGGTATGCTGGCTAGGGAATTCTGGGAGTTGAAGTTCACCCATCTTGAGTCACGCTGGCTAGGGAATTCTGGGAGTTGAAGTTCACCCATCTTGAGGCTCCAAACAGGAGTCAGCCAATGAAATCAGCCAAGATTTCAATGTCATTCTTAGCATGGGCTACCTTACAGGGCTGTTGTAAGAATTTCAAAAACCAGCCTCTTAAGCGCGGTTTCATTCTCAAATTCAGTCCCTTCTCTAGACTGTGGCTATTTCAAGGATGCTGGGGACAGCGATGAGGACTAGAAGCTTTCTTCATATAATATATGTGGGTATATACATAATTTTGTATTTATTTATTTATTTTGTCATGTTTATGCAATGTATATTGGAGGTGGTGACTCTTTTAAGAGCTATATGCAATGAAATTTCATTTTAATGTATACTTTAGTGTATATTCAAAGTGACAATAGTTTTTATTCTATTCTATTCCATTCCATTCCTCGTCTTCTACTCTGTATCTCTTCTCTTTTCTCTTCTCTATCTCTCCTCTATTCCATTATCTGTTATCTCATATTCTATTCTATTCCTATTCCTATTCTATTCCTATTCCTATTCTATTCCTATTCTATTCCTATTCTATTCTATTATTCTATTCTATTCTATTCTATTCTATTCTATTCTATTCTATTCTATTCTATTCTATTCCTATTCTATTCTATTCTATTCTATTCTATTATTCTATTCTCAATAACGATTCTATTCCATTCCATTCCATTTTCTTTGGTTCACATCGAGGAGAGGCTGAGAATGAAATATGCAGGGCCAGATCGATTTCTTTATTCGATTTATAATAAATACCTTACTCCAAAGACTAAAGGCCGCCAAAAGTTAAAACATCCTCCTAGTGTCTTCCCCCCCCCCTTCCGACAGTCTTCCCCCCCCCCTTTCAACAACCCTATGAGGTAGGCTGAGTTCAAAGGGAGAGACTTTCAAAATCTGCCAGGGGAGTTTCTATGGCCAAGGCAGGACTCGAACCCAGACCTCCCTGCTCAGCACCCTCGACCTTCGACTCTCGCGTTTTATGTTCCTATTAAGGATGTTGCCTCATATCCAGGACGGACACACACACACACACCGAGATCACCCTCCCCACAAGGAATACGGGGCCTTACCAGTGGATACCGGACGTCGGTTGTCGGTCCCGGCTACGCTGGCCAAGGTCAGGCGCTGCAGTTGGAGGTCGAGGAGCCGGACAGCAGCCTCGTCCGTGGACCGCGGCCGGATGAAGCCATTCTCGCGCAATCCGGGCAGGTGAGGGAGGGAACCAATGCTACACCGCGAGGCCCCGGGTCCGTCACTGTGTACCGAGGCGCATGAATCCGAGAGGGAGCCCATCTCGCTGGTTTCGTAAAACCCTGAAATGTGCAGAGACCCCTGGTTACGACAGGCCGGGCTGCAAAATCTGGGTAGTCCTCGACTTACGACTGCAACGGAGCCCCCAAGTTTATGTCGCTAAGCGGAACATTCGTTCAGGGAGTTTTGCCCCACGTTTCTTGTCACGGTTGTTAAGTGAATCAATGCAGTTGTGTAAATCAGTCCCATGGTTGTTAAGTGAATCGGGCTTTGCTGGTCAGAAGGTCACAAAAGTGGATCACGGGACACTGCAACCCTCGTAACTATGAGTCAGTTGCCAAGAGTCTGAATTTCAACCGTGGTAACTATGAGTCAGTTATCAAGTGTCTCAATTTTGATCACGTGACTGTGGGGAATGCTACAACGGTCGTAAGTGTGAAAACTTGGCCATAAGTCACTTTTTTCGGTGCCGTTGTAACTTCGAACGGTCACTAAATGAAATGTTATAAGTCGAGGACTACCTGTACTAACTAAAATTACTTTTAAAAAAAAAAGTGTAACAGGAGGAGATCAGATCGACCAATCATGGGCAGACTTGATGGGACTGTCAGTCTTTTTCTGCCATCTGTTTTCTATGTTTCTATCACGATGGAACCTCCATGGGTAGGAGCAGTCTACCCCAAATGCCAAATACCAGGCAGAAACAGGGAAGGGTGATGACTTTTGTGCCTAATTCTCTCCAAGACTGATTGGAACTGCCAGATTACAATACCCATCACCCTCAGTTTGCACATACTGATTAAATGTATCAGCTGGGTAGGATGAGCTAACACTAACCCTAATTAACCCTAACCTTGAACCAGCTAACTAACATGCAGATTGAGCCCCAAGCTAGGATTTTATCTTGTGGAGCTGTAGATGGCTTAAACTACAAACCACTGTGATACATTGTGGTTCATGGTTGGCTGACATATCTTAGCTTGCGTTAACCATGGCTTGCTGGGCCAGAGATGAACAAAACGCCATGATTATTTTGCTGGCCTGCCAGAGAGTTTGGAACGGTTCAACAGACCCTGGTTTACACAAACCCTGGTTAGAAAAGACAAACTTAGGCAGACATCCAAGAAGGAAAATGAAAATATTAGGATCTGGATTGTCTGAACCTGGACGTACCTGAACTGGGTCTGGAATCGGCTTCCGGCACCTCCGTGGTGTCTCCTCCGTTGAGGCCCACTTTCTTGGACTCCTCACCCATCATCCTCAGCCCCAAACCTTCCTTGTCTGCACCATCTTCAGCGTGAACACACAACTCCATGTTCTCCGACGAGGCGTACAAGCCACAACGTTCCTCGCCACATCCCACAACAGACCCTGCTTTGTTCTGGTCCAGCTTCGCGCCGTTGGGATGGGTCACCTTTCCATCTCCGAAGCCATTGGGGTCCTCCTGTTTGGCCAGGTGGAAGAAGAGAGGAAGGTCAAAAGATCTCTTTTTGGGGGTGGGTGGGTTTGCAAAGACCCGTGGTGCTCAACCTCGGAGGGATCCCGCGTTTGCCGGAGTAGATCCCTCACACACCCTGTCCATCCTTCCCCTCATTTCCGCCTCCTGCAGGGTTGACAAAATGGTTGGCCTGAAGGTACCATGTGGCTTCCCACCACAAGGAAAACATTACGATGGTCCCGAGAAGCAAAATACAGGATATTAATTTCTTGGAATGGGTAGGTGGGCGAGGCTCATGGGGAGAGGAGTACAAATTCAATTTGTTTTCATTGTTCTTGTCAGGATGTCAAAGCAAGCAAGACCAAATTGTTTATACGATATCCTTGTTTCTCACGAGAGACCTCTAAGCCAAGGGACACAGCTCAAGTCCTGTGAGATATATTAGGGGTAGTCCTCGACTTACAACCAAAGTTGGGACCGGAATGTCTGTCGTTAAGCGATGTGGTTATTCTGTAAATTTTGGTCATGTGACTGTAGGGATGCTGCAATGGTCATAAGTGCAAGGACCAATCACAAGCCACTACTAGATTACCTGTACTCCTGTTTTCTCTTTCTTTTTTCTTTTCTTTCTTTTCCTTCCTTCCTTCTCCATATTTTCTTCATTCCTTTCTACTTTCTTTTCTCTCCTTCTCTTTCTCTTCCCTTCCCCTTCCTTCCTCTCTTCTTTTCCTTTCCTTTCCTTTCTTCTCATTTTCTTCATTTCCTTTCCTTTCTTTCTTCTTTTCATTTCCTTCCTTTTCTTTTCTATTCTTTTCCTTCCTTCTTTCTTTTTCCTTTTCCTTTCTTCCTTCTCTATCCTTCCTTCCTTCCTCTCTCCTTTTCCTTTCCTTTCCTTTCTTTTCCTTCCTTCCTTCCTTTCCCTTTTCCCTTTCTTCCTCACTTCTTTCCTTCTCCATATTTTCTTCCTTTCCTTCTTTTTCTTTCTTTTCCTTCCTTCCTTCTCTATCCTTCCTTCCTTCCTTTCCTTTTTCCCTTTCTTCCTCACTTCTTTCCTTCTCCATATTTCTCCAATTTATATTACCTGCCCATCTCGCAAAACCAATGACTGACCTCATTCTTCCTGGTGGATTCCTAATGTTGGATGTAAAACAAACCAACAAATGAAGTAAGCAAAACATATCTTTTCTTTTATGTACACTGAGAGCATATGCACCAAGACAAATTCCTTGTGTGTCCAATCACACTTGGCCAATAAAAAATTCTATTCTATTCTATAATCCACTCGCTGGTACGTTCCAAGTCTAGCAACCTTTCTGGATCTCTCGAGCAAAATACATTCCATCGTTTCACGTGGGTTGATCAAAACACTTCCTTGTGCAAAGTAACATTTTCAGTGTAGGACACTGAGCAAACCAGTTTTACAGCTACCCACTGTTTCCTCTTTGTGCGTCTTCCTGAATCCGATCAATAAACAGTCCTGGCATTGTAGCGACAGAGAAGGAAGGCTGCGAGATAGGAGAAGTGATCCAAAAGAGGGAAAACATTATAAATCCAAGACACTTTACCACTGAAAGGTGGATTTATGTCAAGGGGCTTTTGGGGAAATCCAAGCAAAAAAGAGAAGCTGGGTTTTTAGTTTGCACCTGACCAGCTTTTTAAAAAAAAATATATCCTGAAAGCATCTTTAAAAAAGTATTAATATTAAAGTGGGGAGGAATCCCAGCTGACATGAAATGAGGAACAGCAACTGGTGGGAAGTCAGAGCTGAGGAAATGGCTTTCTGACAGCAGAAAAATTAGATTTACTGGCCATTTAGTGAGGCCTCCAGGCCAGAGGTAACATAACTACTTTGCAAATAATTAATCTACACCTTGAACCAACAGAGACCAGGGCAGGACCATTACAGCCAAAGGTGTAAAAGATTACAGTTTTATAATGAGGCTGTATGATAAAGATATCATGAAGTGGTTTCCAATTTTCTTTAACAGCAGTTATAAATACGTTTATATTCTATCTTTTCTCTCTCTAAGGCATGACAGCTGGAAGATGGGTGGACTTCAACTCCCAGAATCCTCCTGGCTAGGGAATTCTGGGAGTTGAAATCAGGGCCGGTTCGCTCCCTCCCGCGCCACGTGGGCACGCTTCGCGCGTGCGCGCATGCGCAGTAACACAAAATCAGAAAAAAATAAAATAAAATAAAAACAAAGGTGAAAAAAAGATGGCGACCGCATGCACAGTGCCAGAAGTTGGCGTCTGCACATGCTCAGAAGGAAAAAATTTTTTTTAAAAAATTCAAAAAAAAAATTCAAAAAAACTTCAAAAAAAAGATGGCGGCCCCTAAGGACCGGCACCAACCGATCTGGTTTGGTAATGTCATCGTGACGTCACCAGCGGGCCGCTACCGGTTCAGGAGAACCGGTCCGAACTGGGAGGAACCCACCCCTGGTTGAAATCCACATACTTTAAAATTGCCAAGTTTGAGAAACACTGGTCTAAGATTACATCATGGCTTCCTTCTTTCCATATTCTATCCTTTCTGATCATCCAACCCATAAATCAAATTCCCCCCCCCCCTCATTTTCAGCAAAAAACCTCCATAAAGGACTTTTAGTCCCTGATAAATGTAGTTATTGCTTTTTTCACTAATCAAGCAAGGCCACTTTTGCCAAGTTTGCAATTCTTCACCAACCCTATGAATATTGCAGAATCTTTTTCTTTATTTATGCATCTAATCTCCCTGCATTTACCCTGTAGAAAACCAACCATCCATATATATATATATTTTCCTAATCGTCTATCCATTAAACTCCAGCAAGAAAAGTTCTGCCTTCGACAGAATATTTAAAATTCTTGGCATCATTCAATGGATTTGAACCTAACACTTTCTAACTTGAGGGGTCCTTGGTGCTCTCTGAGCTTGGTTGTTTTTGTTGAAGACGTTTCATGACCCAACTAGGTAACATCATCAGTGCTAGAAGGGGCGTTTGCAGCAAAACCCCCTCCCTTCTAGCACTGATGATATTCCCTAGTTGGGTCATGAAACATCTGCAAGAACGCCAAGCTCAGAAAATATCAAGGACTCTACATACCTCCTGTTATGTTCTAACTGTTTAAACTATGTTGCATGGTTCCAACCAGGTCCAGCGTTTGAGCGGGAAAAAGCTCAAACGCTATTGGCTGGTCTGTCTGACAGCTCCCTATAAAAGGGCAAGCTGTCAGACTGCTCTTTGCTGGTTGCTGATACAAGAGCTGAAATAAAGAGCTGCTTTGGAAGTCTGTCTCCTGTCATCTTTACCCACTATCTAACAGTGGCGACGAGGGCTTGGGCCAGGAGAACTGTGACTAGCTTCTTCAGCACTTTCAACCAGCCAGGCAGACATCTTCCTGCCTCCTTCTGCCGCTATGTCCACCTTCCACCCGCCGGCGCCTTTCGACCCAACCAGGGAGAAATGGGACTCCTACATGCGGCGATTCGACTGCTTCCTGGAAGCAAACGATATGTTGGGTCTGACCGACATCCGCAAAAGAGCTGTGCTCTTGAGTCACTGTGGCCCCGAGGTGTTTGACACCGCGGAGTCCCTGTCAGACCCAACTCCGGTCCAGCGCGTCCCGTGGCAAGTTCTTCAAGCAACGCTG
>QLTV01001023.1:2001249-2019236 GCA_003457575.1 Thermophis baileyi
CATTCCATTGAGGCCCTGTACCCTGCACGAGTCAAAAAGAGGGCCGTGAAAATATTTACTGACCCCTCGCATCCTGGACATAAATTGTTTCAACTCCTACCCTCAAAACGACGCTATAGAGCACTGCACACCAAGACAACTAGACACAAGAACAGTTTTTCCCTGAACGCCATCACTCTGCTAAACCAATAATCCCCTCAACACTGTCAAACTATTCACTAAGGCTTCATAACTATTACTATTAGTCTTCTCATCGTTCCTATCACCCATCTCCTCCCACTTATGACTGTATGAATGTACCTTGTTGCTTGTATCCTTATGATTTATATTAATATTGATTGTTTCCTGATTGCTTATTTGTACCCTATGACCCTCATTAGGTGTTGTACCATATGATTCTTGACGAATGTATCTTGTCTTTTTATGTACACTGAGAGCATATGCACCAAAGACAAATTCCTTGTGTGCCCAATCACACTTGGCCAATAAAAAATTCTATGTTCTATGTTACAACAGGGCTCAAAAAAAGTGACTTACGACTGGTCCACGCACTTGCAACCATTGCCTCCCCATGGTCATGTGATCAAAATTCAGGGGCGTGGCAACCAACGTGCATTTTTACAACAATTGCAGAGTTTCAGGGTTATGCGATGGCCATTTGCGGCTTTCCCAGCCGGTTTCCCATGAGCAAAGTCACTGGGGGGAAGCCAGATTGGCTTAGCAACCTTGTGGTTCACTTAACGACCACAACAGAAAGGTCATAGAATTGAATGTGACTCCTTGAACGTTTGCTTCACTCAGTGACAGACGTTCCAGTCCCAACTGTGGTTGTAAGTTAAGGAATACTTTGTACTCCTGACATTCCTTAACTGGCCGTGTATCCCGTGAAATGGGATAACTATCAAGAAATTTCTCCTTAATTCTAGTTTGCTTCTCTTCTTGATTAGTTTCCATCCTTTGCTTCTTGTCCTGGCCTCAGGTGCTTTGGAGAATAGGTTGACCCCCCTCTTCTTTGGGGCAGCCCCTCAAATATTGGAACCCTGCTATCATGTCCCCCCAAGGCCTTCTTTTCATTAAACTAGACCTACCCAATTCCTGCAACCGTTCTTCATACGTTTTAGCCTCCAGTCCCCTAATCGTGCGTTGCTTGAAAATGTCTCCTCCTTCGTGTTCCACCTAGGATGTCAGCGGTCGTGTGGTTGACTCTTCTCCTGGCCGTGGTGTCGGCGGTAGACAGAAGCAACTTCAAGACCTGCGACCAGAGTTCCTTTTGCAAGTAAGTCGTGCAAAAAGAGAAGAGATGGAGACGCATGGAACCTTGTTCCTAAAGGGAGGCGTGAAGGATGACAGCATTGTCCTTCTCTCCTGCATGGCCCTGGGCCTGCCATCTTGGGGGTGGAGTGCTTGGAGGCCGAGAAATTACCTCTTTCTCAAGACTGGGAGTGAGATTACCTAGCATGGGTGGTCTGTCTCCAGTAACCATGGTTTCCCCTCTCCAGGCGTCAGAGAAACATAAAACCTGGAAGTTCCCCTTATAGGGCGCTGCTGGAATCCCTGCAGCTGAGCCAAGAATCTATGAAAATCCAGCTTATTAATGAAGCAAACAAGGTAAATTAAACCCCTCGGACTTCCTAGAAGGCCTGGAGAGAGACAGACTTGCTCTCTTTTGGACCAGATGGAAGGACTGAGGGTTAGAAAATTGAGAACGGTCCCTGTGGGGTCCTTGGTGGTCTCCGAGCTTAGTGGTTTTCTTGCAGACGTTTCATGACCCAGCTAGGTAACATCATCAGTGCTAGAAGGGGGTGGGATTGGTTCTCTACACCATTCAAATGAGACAATTAGAAATACATTTGGAATTTTCAGACTGTACCAATTTGTAGCTCAGGGTTTGGTGCTCTCTGAGCTTGGTGGTTTTCTTGAAGATGTTTCATGACCCAACTAGGGAACATTATTAGTGCTAGAAGGGAGAGGAGGTTGTAGAGTGGTGGTGGTGGTGGTGGTGGTGGTGGAGGAGGAGGAGGAAGAGGACGATAGTGAGGTCCTTGATGCTCTTTGAGCTTGGTCGTTTTCTTGCAGACATTTCATGACCCAACTAGGGAACATCATCAGTGCTAGAAGGAGTGAGGTTTGCTCTCTGTTTATATACATTCGCTTGCCCTCAGTGTTGGTGGGAGTGATCTTGGTGGTTCCTTGATTAAACTGTTGTTTACTGCTTGATTGTTGGTCTAGTATTGATCTTGATATTAATCTCTGCTTATCTAAAGCCAATTTGGTCTAGTGCAGACCTGTGGACTTCAACACCCAGAATGCTGGCTCGGGAATTCTGGGAGTTGAAGTCCCCAGCTCTTTTGCCAAGGTTGGACACTCCTAGTAGTGATTAAGGCACCAAGCTAGAAAACAGGAGCCAGGGAGTTCTAATCCCGCTTTAGGAATGAAAGCCGCCTCGGTGACTTTGGGCCAATCACCAGGAGGCTGGGAGTTCTAGTCTCATCTTAGCCATGAAAACCCACTAGGGCTAGTCCCTCCCCCTCAGTCCGTCCCACCTCACAGGGTTGGTTTTGCGGGAGAAATAGGAGGAGGAAGGTGTGTTCGGCGTGCTCATTGCCTTGAGTTCTTTATAAAGCGGTAAAGGCAGGATATAAACCAAAAAAAAAAAAAGCACATATATAAATAAAACCTGGGTGTGGATTGCTGGCCAGGGGGTGTTTTGGTCTTTTGGTTATCCTTGTGAGCTTTTTGGCAAGAGGACTCAAGCTGTGGGGTGAGATTTACCGGTGGGGAAAAGCCAGTGGGAATCCGTTCTTCCCAATCGCAGGTACCTCTCCTCCTGGAGTTTTACGGCTTGAAAGGGAACATGACCCGCCTCCGGATCGACGAATTCACGCCTCTCAAACCCCGCTATGAGGTACACGACGTCTTAATCCAGGACCCTCCCACCTCCAGGTACGGGGATGGGCCGTTGCGTTGGCCAGTGGTCTTTGGGTGGGATTCTATGGGAGGGGATGGAGTGACGGACGTTAGGATAGGGTATAGCGATAGATGGCTAAAAGAGCTGGCATCACACCGGACTTTGTGAGGTTGGCTTCTGGGTTTTATGGGGAGCCAGTTTGGTCGAGTGGTTAAGGCACCAAGCTAGAAAGTGGGAGATGGTGAGAAGGAAGGTGCTGACCTAGAAGCCTTAAGCATGAAAGCCGGCTGGGTGATTTTGGGCCAATCACCCGGAGACAGGGAGTTCTAGTCCCACCTTAGGTGACTTTGAGCCAATCACCCGGAGACAGGGAGTTCTAGTCCCACCTTAGGTGACTTTGAGCCAATCACCCGGAGACAGTGAGTTCTAGTCCCACCTTAGACATGAAAGCCGGCTGGGTGACTTTGGGCCAATCACCAGGAGACAGGGAGTTCTAGTCCCACCTTAGACATGAAAGCCGGCTGGGTGACTTTGGGCCAATTAACCAAGAGACAGGGAGTTCTAGTCCCACCTTAGGTGACTTTGAGCCAATCACCCGGAGACAGTGAGTTCTAGTCCCACCTTAGGCACGAAAGCCGGCTGGGTGACTTTGGGTCAGTCTCTCCCTCTCATCCCAATCCACCTTGCAAGGGTGCTGGTTGTGGGGAAAATAGGAGGAGGAAGATGTATTGGATATGTTCACACCCTCGAGTTATTTGTGAAAATGACAAAGGAGGGATACCAAAAAATGCCAAATTGAAAAATACAATTCTGGGAGTTGAAGTCCACCCTTCCTAAAGTTCCCAACTTTGAGAAAACCCCGAACTCGTTTAAACATCCTTCTGTGAACAGGGTAGTTTATCGGGGGATCAAACGTCTTTCTTTCCCCTTCTCATTTCTATTCTTTTCCTCATCCCACCCTTGTGTGCGTCCTCCCCCAAGATTGTCTGTCACAGGCCGCGACGAGAACAGCGTGGAACTGTCGCTGGAGGACGGCATCCACAAAGTCATCCTGACGGCGAAGCCCTTTCGCATGGACTTGCTGGCTGGGCGGGAGCTGGTGTTGAGCGTCAATTCCCGGGGCCTGCTGGTGTTCGAGCATCTGCGACAGAGGAAGGACTCGTGAGTACTTGGGGGTCTCCATGTTAGGAGTTGGAGAAGTGGGGGGGGGTTGGTTCCTTGGGAGCGGGTCATTTTCCTCCGAATGGGAGCCTGCTGCCGGGGGGGGGGGAAAGAAGTTGGTTTATTTAGGCTAGCATTCCTGGGTTCAGTCCCAAGAAGTGGAGATGGAAGCATAATGGTGCTCAACCATCCATCATCTGTGGGGTCCTTGGTGCTTTCCGAGCTCGGTTATATTTTCTTGCAGGCGTTTCACGACCCAACTAGGTAACGTCATTAAGTGCTAGAAGGGAGTGAGGTTTCCTCTCTATTTATATACAAGTAGCTTGCCCTGTCAATGTTGTCTGTTTACAACTCAGTAAACCACAACCTAATCCAGGAACCACCAAGAACACCCCCACCAAACTCCCGCAGGGCAAACCACGGTATATAATTAGATCACACATAATAACACTCCCTCCTATTTTCCCAAATAATGACAACCCTGTGAGGTGGATTGGGTTGAGAGAGAGGGACTGGCCCTAAATCACCCAGCTGGCTTTCATGCCTAAGGGGAGACTAGAACTCACCGTCTCCTGGTGAGACTGGCCCCAAGTGACCCAGGTAGCTTTCATGCCTATGGTGAGACTAGAACTCACCGTCTCCTGGTAACTGACCCCAAGTGACCCAGCTAGCTTTCATGCCTATGGTGAGACTAGAACTCACCGTCTTCTAGTGATTGGCTCAAAGATATCCAGCTGGCTTTCATGCCTAAGGGGAGACTAGAACTCACCGTCTCCTGGTGAGACTGGCCCCAAGTGATGCAGGTAGCTTTCATGCCTAAGGTGAGACTAGAACTCACCGTCTCCTGGTAACTGACCCCAAGTGACCCAACTAGCTTTCATGCCTATGGTGAGACTAGAACTCACCGTCTCCTGGTGACTGACCCCAAGTTACCCAGCTAGCTTTCATGCCTAAGGCAGGACTAGAACTCACCACCTCCTAGTGATTGGCTCAAGGACATCCAGGCGGCTTTCCTGCCTAAGGTGGGACTAGAACTCACCGTCCCCTGGTTTCTACGCCAGCACCTTCACCATGACACCAAAGTGATTCTGATTTTCAGAGATTTATGGGTGTTTAAATCCTCCAGAATCGAAAGAGTTAGAAGTTCCCTATATGTTACGTAAGGAAAGCACCAAGCTTTATATCTATGTACCTATTTTTCTGTCTATCGAACTTGTGGGTTGTAGAAGGATAGACGGAGCTTTCCATCCATCCTTCTACAAGGAAGGTATTTGATTTTCAAATCCTTTTCTTTTCTAATCCTCAAGATACACCATCCTGGTCATCTTGTTTTTCCCCAGGCAGAATCCAAGCCTAAGATGACGAGGATAAAGTCCGGATTGCCAGTGCTGGTTTTTAAACCCACATCTGGGGTTTTTTTTTTTTTTTTTTTTTTTTTTTTTTTTTTTTTTTGGACCCTA
This sequence comes from Thermophis baileyi, assembly GCA_003457575.1. Taxonomy (NCBI): domain Eukaryota; kingdom Metazoa; phylum Chordata; class Lepidosauria; order Squamata; family Dipsadidae; genus Thermophis; species Thermophis baileyi. The sequence continues at coordinate 2,006,779 of QLTV01001023.1, forward strand.
TCTGGGTTTCTCTTTAAAAAAAAACAAAAAACTTTCAAACTCAACAAAATCTAAGTTTGTGTCTACGTTAACATTATATTGCACGCATTAAACAACTAAAAATAATTTAAAATTGATTTGTTGGGTTTGGGGGGGGGATTATCTGGGTTATTTTGTATAGCATCTGGGGTTATTTGAGCACAAAAACTTAGTGGTTTTTTTTTTTTAAAAGGAAAACCCCCTGGCAATCCTGCTAAATAGGGTAAAAAATAATAGGATGTGTTGTGGTTTTTTTTTGTTAACTGGGGTTTATTTGAGTGCGAAACCTTGGGGTTTTTTTGGGGGGGGTTGTTGTTTTTTTAAAAGGAATTCACTAGGCAGGGGTGGTTGGGGGGCATCTTTTGAGATTCCTTGCACTGACAATTCCTTGCATTGTGTTTTCTGTTTTTGTTGGTCTGTGCCCCCTTCCCCCCATTCTTGCTCGGCCCCCCCTCCCAGTTTCTCGGATAAAGTTAGTGACACGGTCGTTAGCATTTGGGATAGGATCACGAACGTTTTCTCTAGGTAATTCTGCAGCTTCTGCTTCTGTTTCTCAACTCCCTTTCCCTCCGTACAGAAAACGGGGCGCTGCCCGGCTTTGTGACATAAACAGTGGGAGAAGCCCATCACCCTCTGCCCCCCTTTCTTTCTCTCTGACCCAGTGAGAATGACGTGTGGTGGTGCAGTCCCGGGTCTGCCCAGCGAGAGTCTAGGGCTGGGGATGGACTTAGATCCAGAGCTGGATCAGAAATGGGCTCTGGGGGATAGGATATCCAGAAACATTTTTTAAATTAAATTTTAAAAAAAATTAAACATTGCTTCACTGTTCTTGAGGTCTAGCGCCTTAGCAGCTAAAAAGCCACTGCCAGCTCTTGGGAGGGGAAAAAAAATATATTCCCGAACCAGGATATTTCTGGGTTCTAACTTGTTTGTGACTCATCTGGATATTCCTTCCTCTTTTCTGAAAACTCACCAGCCATTTTTCCTTGATTTCCTGTGTGCGGAATCGGATCTCTTGATAGGGAACTGGATTCTTTCTATGTCCGGTTCTGGGGTTCCCCCCCACTCTCTCTTCTGGACCCTGGCACTCCCTCCTTCCTGATGGTTGGGTGAAATCTTGAAATATTAACTGTCTTCTCTTGTTTAGGAGACATGAGGAAGCCTTAGGTTAGCTATATGTCAATGTTTAGGAGACATGGGGAAGCCTTAAGTTAACTAAATGTCAATGTTTAGGAGACATGGGGAAGCCTTAGGTTAGCTAAATGTCAATGTTTAGGAGACATGGGGAAGCCTTACGTTAGCTAAATGTCAATGTTTAGGAGACATGGGGAAGCCTTAGGTTAGCTAAATGTCGATGGAGATCCTCAGTCATCCAGGTCGTAGTTGTCCCAGAGGTGCTTTTTTTCAAGAGGCAACTTGGCTTTCTGGTTTTTCTTTGAAGACGTTTTGCTTCTCATCCAAGGAGCTTCTTCAGCTCTGACCAGATTGGGGGGTGAATGGAAGGATTTATACACCTTGCAGACAGCTGGTCATTTGCATCCTTTTAGAGAGTCGTTGAGGCCACTTGGAGGTTTATCTGTGTCCTCAGGGTCACCTGAGTGGTGCAAATGGGGTGCGGAGCCGTCTTGGAACTGCTGAAAGGACTGCGTTGTAGACTAGAGATAGCCGATGTCGTATCCCTCCCCCTCGTTTGAGAGAGGGCTGTTCAGTTTGGACATAGATGGCCTCTGGGACCCCTCTTCCAAACCAGCAGGTCCTCTCTGTCCAAAATGTGGACTTTGTTGTCTTCAAAAGAGCCACCTTTGTCTTTTAAATGCAGATGGGCTGCTGAATCAACAAATCCTGATGGGTTTGTTCTCCTATGTTGTGCCATGTGTTGGCACAACATAGGACAGAGGTCTTCAAACTGGGCAACTTTAAGACTGGTGGACTTCAACTCTCAGAATTCTCCAGCCAGCTATGCTGGCTGGAGAATTCTGGGAGTTGAAGTCCACCAGTCTTAAAGTTGCCCAGTTTGAGGACCCCTGACATAGGAAAACAAATGAAGACACAGAGAAACCTCCCAAGTGGCCTCAACGGCCCTCTAAAAAGGATGCAAATGACCAGCTGTCTGCAAGGAGTATAAATCCTTCCATTCACCCCCCCCCCATCCGGTCAGAGCTGAAGAAGCTTCTTGGAGGAGAAGCGAAACATCTTCAAAAAAAAAAAACAACCCCCAAGAAAGTCCAGTTGCCTTTTGAGAAAGCACCTTTGGGACTTAGGTTAGCTAGTTAGAGACACCGAGGTGACCTCTGCATGAGCAGAAGACAAAGATTGCCGCCCTTGGGTCGAAGAATCAGAAGGGAGAGGTTTTTAAAATGGAGGGCCCACTTGGGTCACCAATACAAGTAGTCCTCGAGTTACGACTACAATTAAGCCCATCATTTCCGTTGCCTGATGAAGCATTAAGGTTGACTCAGCCTTCCGTCCTTCCGAGGTCGGTCAAATGAGGACCCAGATTGATGGGGGCAAGAGGCTGACTCTGTAAACCGCTTAGAGAGGGCTGTAAAAAGCACTATGAAGCGGTATATAAGTCTAAGTGCTATTGCTATTGCTAAGCATTTGTTAAGTGAGTTTTGCCCCATTTTACGACATTCCTTGCCACCGTTGCTAAGGGAATCATTGCATGCGTTAAGTTACTTAACACAGTTGTTAAATGAATCTGGATTCCCCATTGCTCGTGAGAAGGTCGCAAAATGGCATCACGTCACCCCGGGACACTGCGACCATCCTAAATACGAGTCACTTGCCAAGCGTCTGAATTTTGGTCGCGCCGCAATGGTCGTAAGTGTGAAAAACGGGCCTAGGTCCCTTTTTTTCAGTGCCGTTGTAACTTAGAACGGTCACTAAATGAACTGTTGTAGAGTGGTGCGGTGGCCTAGAGGTGGAGCTCTCGCCTCACAGTCAGGAGGCTGTGAGTTCGATCCTAGGTAGAGGCAGATATTTCTCTCTCAGGGCACAATGAGAATATTATCTGCTGAAAAAAAAAACTCCGCATTGGCGACAGGAAGGGCATCCGGCCAGTAAACACTCCGCTCCATTCAGTTGCCCAGACTCCACCCCGCAAGGGATTATGGGGTCATTAAAAGACGATGATGATGATGATGATGATGATGATGATGATGATGATGATGATTAAATGAACTGTTGTAAAACGAGGATTACCTGTAACGAGTTTCACCCCATTTTCTGCCCCACGTCCCCCCAAATCCCCAGATCCCTACTAACTAAGCAGGGCTGCGAAACAGCGTGTGTGTTTCTATTGATCGATATTGCCATTGGTTTGCGCCAGGGTGTACATAACGCGTGTGTTATCCGTGCATGCACGAGACCCTCCTTTTGTATTTGATGAGCTTTTGCGTTGGCTGTTTCTCCGCGCGGGGAAGGACGTGGAGGGTCTCAGACTGAGCTTCCTCTTTTTCCCAAACTCTTTTCCCTTCCAGAACGCCGGAGAAGGAACCCGAGTCGGAAGGAGGAGGGGAGCCTGACGAAACCGCCAATCCGGCTTTGCCTTTGGAAGAGGAATCTGCAGAGAAAACGGGGCAGGTGAATCCAGAAACCGAATCTCCCCCCCCCCCCCGCCACAAAGTCAGGAGAGGAAGAGTGGGGGGGAGGGGAGAGGGGGAGGCCAGAATGTGAAACTAGAAGCCAGTTTATGAATTCAGGTTAAGCACTCCGAGGTTTGGTGTTCCTTGGGAAACCACACATCGCGAAGCGGAATTTTATTTTTGGGAAACTATGGACAAGGGACAATTCCGGGGGGGAGGGAGGGAGGGAGGGAGGAAGGAAAGGAGGGAGGGAGGAAGGAAGGAAAGGAAGGAAGGAAAGGAGGGAGGGAGAGAAGAGATGGAGGAGGAGGAAATGGAGGAGGAGGAAGAGGAGATGGATGTGAGGGAGAAGAGAAGAGAAGGAGAAGGAGAAAAAAAGGAGGAAATGATGAATAGAATAGAGAGAATAGAATAAGAATTGAATAGAATAGAGTTGAGTTGAATTGAATTGAATTGAATTGAATTGAATTGAATTCTTTATTGGCCAAGTGTGATTGGACACACAAGGAATTTGTCTCCTCGGGTGCATATGCTCTCATTGGACATAAAAGCTATAAGTGATAAATCATGATCATAGTCGTCCTAAAAATACATTCATCATAAATCATAGGATACAACACTTGGTGACAGAATCAACATAAATCGTACTAGGAAATTAAATAAAAACAATATAAATCGGAAAGATACACGCGACAAAGATACAGTCATAAGTAGAGAAGGAGATAGGTAATAGGAAAAATGAGAAGAATAATAGTAATACAGCCTTACTAAATAGTTTGACAATGTTGTGGGAATTAGTTGTTTAGCAGAATGATGGCTTGGGGGGGGAAAATTATCCTTATGTCTAGTAGTTCTGGTGTGCCCTATAGCAGTGATGGCGAACCTTTTTTGGTTTGTGTGCCAAGCGCGCGCACACGTGCCCACACCCATTCCCTCCCCCCCATGCATGCGCACACCCCCACGCTGCCCCCTGTGCATGCGCGCACAGCCCCACGCTGCCCCCGCGCATGTAAAAACAGCCCAACAGGAAAACCGGAAGTTTGGAAAAACGCACTTCCGGTTTGCCCGTTGGGCTGTTTTTCGCACTCTGGGGCTTCAGGAAGCTTCCCTGAAGCCTCCGGAGGGCAAAACGGCCTTCCCCAAGGCCGAAAATCAGCTGGCCAGCACGCGCATGGGCGCTGGAGCTGACATAGGGCAACGCCTCGCGTGCCCTCTGATATGGCTCTGCGTGCCACCTGTGGCACGCGTGCCATAGGTTCGCCATCACTGACCTATAGTGTCGTTTTGAGGGTAGAAGAAGAAGAAAGGAGAAAGAGAGATAAGGAGAAAGAGAAAAAAGAAAAGGAAGAGAAGGACAAACAGGATACAGGTGGTCCTTGACTTACAACAGTTTGTTTAGCGACCGTTTCAAATGACAAAAGCAACGAGAAAAGTGACTTGAGTTTTCCACACTTAACGACCGTTGCAGCTTCCCGACGGTCACGAGATCCAAATGCCGCCGCTTGGCAACTGACTCGTATTTATGACGATTGCAGTGCCCCTGGGTCACGTGATCCCCTTTTGCGACCTTCGGACCAGCCAAGTCAGCAAGGAAGACAGATTCACTTAGCAACTGTGTCACTAATTTAACAATTGCAGTGATTCACTTAACGGCGGTGGGAAGAAAGGTCGTAAAATTGGAGCGAGACTCATTTAACAACTGTCTTGCGTCGCGGTGGAAATTTTGGGTTCGATTGTGGTTGTTAAGGACTACCTGTACTACAAACTGAAAATTGGCCCCAGCCTTAAAATAGCCATGCCTACCTTAAGTTGCCCGTTTTTAAAATTATTATAATTTACTTTATACTTTCAGTGCCGTTGTTGGATCGTGCCAACCTTTTTCAATTTTTCCCCCCCCAGCCTGAGGATGCAACCCAAAAGGACGCTGAAGAGGATCTGGGATCCTGGGAAGAAACTTTTAAGACCCACACGGATAAAAAACCCAATGGTAATAAGAGCGTTGTACTTTTTAAAGCTTTATTTATCTGTATTATCTCCTTCCCCCTCCCCCCTTTGCAATTTGGGAAGCAGGAAATTATAATTGGAAAACCCTCCTTGGAATCAGTCTCCCAATACAATTTAAAAAAAATAAATAAATCATCATTTGGAAGGCTGAAAAAAAAGGATCGGCTACATCAGTATTTCCCAACCTCCGCAGCTTTAAGATGCGTGGACTTCAACTCCCAGAATTCCCCAGCCAGTGGAGGCTTTTATGTTCCTTTTCTGCATTGCCACCTCCCATTATTTTGATTCCCGTGGCCTGAATAAGCTCTGATTAGGGTTCCTTCCTTCCTTCCTTCCTTCCTTCCTTCCTTCCTTCCTTCCTTCCTTCCTTCCATCCATCCATCCATCCATCCATCCATCCATCTTTTTCATTTTTCTTTCCTTCCCTCCCTCATTTCCTTCCTTCCATCCATCCCTCCATCCATCTTTTTCATTCTTCTTTCCCTCCCTCATTTCTTTCCTCCTTTATTTCCTTCCTTCCTTCCTTTTCCTTCCTTCCTTCCTTCCTTCCTTCCTTCCTTCCTTCCTTCCTTCCTTCCTATCTTCCTTCCTTCCTTCCCCTTCCCCCTCCCCTCCCTCATTTTGTTCCATCCATCCATCTTTTTCATTTTTTCTTTCCCTCCCTCATTTCCTTCCTTCCTTCCTTCCTCTCTCCCTCCCTCTCTCCCAAATTGTCCTTTTTCGACAGTTTCCCAAAAATAAAATTCCGCTTTGTGATGCGTGACTTCCCACACCACAGCAAACCTCAGAGTGCTTCACCGGAATTCATAACCCGGCTTCTAGTTTCACATTCTGGCCTGATGCCCACTTGCAAACCACAGTTTATCAAGTGGGATCCCTTCAAATCAGACGACGGAACGTGGTTTGATGTTTCAAGAGTGACCTCACAGCCCTTTTCCTTCTCCGCTCCTTGTGTCTACAGGACCAACATCGGTTGGGCTCGATTTCTCATTCCCGGGAGTCGAGAACGTGTACGGCATCCCAGAACACGCAGACAACCTCCGTCTTCGAACCACTGAGTAAGTTTGGGGTCGCTGGGGGTGCTGGCAAGGGGCTGTGTGTCCTGGTGGAACTGGAAAAATCGGTGCTGGACAATGGTGGTGGGATGTCCAGAGGAGTTAGCTATCATGCCAAGTTGAAAGTAGATTTAAAATTCTTTGTAGATACTCGAATTAGACGTTCCAATTTATTTTTTTAGTGTTTTAATGGTTTAAAAATGTTTTTAAGATTTGGCCGTCCTCGACGTACCACCACAATTGAGCCCAAAAATTCTGTTGTCGAGAGAGACAGTTGTTCAGCGGGTTTTGCCCTGCCTTACGACTTTTCTTGCCACGGTTGTGGCACTGCAGATGTAACATGAATCTGGCTTCCCCATCGACTTTGCTTATCAGAAGGTCGCAAAAGGGGATATCACGTGATTCCCCCCCCGGGGATGCTGCGACCGTCATAAATATGAGTCCGTTGCCAAGCCTCCAAATTTTGATCACATGACCAATGGAGTTGCTGCATCGGTCGTAAGTGTGAAAAACGGTCGGGAGCCAGTTTTTTCCGGTGCCGTGGTAACTTTCAGTGGTCACTAAACAAGCCGTCGTAAGTCGAGGACTGCCTGTATTGTTTAAGCCTCCCAGAGTCTCCTTGTGTTCAAGATGGACGGCAAATAAATTTAACAAATAAATAAAACGAAGGGGTGCTGGAACGGTCGTAAGTGTGGAAAACCATCATGGGTCGCTTTTTTTCAGTGCCGTGGTGATTTCGAATGGTCACTAAATGAACTGTATGTCGAGGGCTACTTGTGTAGTCTTTTTTGAATTGGGAGCTGCCAATAGTGATTTGCTGAGATGTGTGGCTATAGAAATCAAAATATATAAAATGCACAGGTACAGTATATGTGGTACCTCGCTCAATAGCAATAGCAATAGCACTTAGACTTATATACCGCTTCACAGTGCTTTACAGCCCTCTCTAAGCGGTTTACAGAGTCAGCAACTCGCCCCGAACAATCTGGGTCCTCATTTTACCCACCTCGGAAGGATGGAAGGCTGAGTCAACCTTGAGCCTGGGGAGATTCGAACTGCCAAATTGCAGGCAGCCGGCAGAAGTAGCCTGCAGTACTGCACTCTAACCACTGCGCCACCGCAACTCATCAATAGTAGTAACTATGAGAGGGATTTTGGAGTCCTAGTGGACAATCCCTTAAATATGAGCCAGCCATGTGCAGCAGCTGCCAAAAAAGCCAACACAATCCTAGGTGGCATTAACAGAGAGATAGAATCAAGATCATGTGAAGTTTTAGTACCACTTTATAATGCCTTGGTAAGGCCACAAGTGGAATACTGCATCCAGTTTTGGTCGCCATGATGTAAAAAAGATGTGGAGACTTTGGAAAGAGTGCAGAGAAGAGCAACAAAGAGGATTAGGGGACTGGAGGCTAAAACATATGAAGAACGGTTGCAGGAACTGGGTATGTCTAGTTTAATGAAAAGAAGGACTAGGGGAGACTTGATAGCAGTGTTCCAATATCTCAGGGGTTGCCACAAAGAAGAGGGAGTGAAGCTATTCTCCAAAGCACCTGAGGGTAGGACAAGAAGCAATGGAGGGAAACTAATCAAGGAGAGAAGAAGCAACTTAGAACTAAGGAGAAATTTCCTGACAGTGAGAACAATTAATCAGTGGAACAACTTGCCTCCAGAAGCTGTGAATGCTCCAACACTGGAAGTTTTTAAGAAGAGACTGGATAACCATTTGACTGAAGTGGTGTAGGGTTTCCTGCCTAAGCAGGGGGTTGGACTAGAAGACCTCCAAGGTCCCTTCCAACTCTGTTACTCTATTCTATTCTAAATATAAATATTTTAGGCAATTTCCCCCCCCCCTGCTCTAATGATCACATCTCCGCAGGGGAGGGGATCCGTATCGTCTCTATAACTTGGACGTCTTCCAATATGAACTCTACAATCCGATGGCTCTCTATGGATCGGTCCCGGTGTTGTTAGCTCACAGCCCCCAACGCACCCTTGGCATATTTTGGCTCAACGCAGCCGAGACCTGGGTGGACATCACCTCCAACACAGCTGGCAAGGTAAGCGGTGTGGACTGCTGCGTTATACAGGTAGTCCTCAACCTAACGACCGCAATTGAGCCCAAAATGTCTGCGGCTAAGCGAGACATTTGTTGAGTGAATTTTGTCCCATTTTACGACCTTTCTTGCCACCGCCGTTAAGAGAATCGCCGCAGTTTTTAAGTTAGTCACATGGTTGTAAAGCGAATCCGGCTTCCCCCTTGACTTTGCTTGTGAGAAGGTCACAAAAAGAGGATCATGTGAGTGCGGGACGCTGCGACCGTCATAAATATGAGACAGTTGCCAAGCATCTGACTATGGGAATGCTGCAATAGTCATAAGGGTGAAAAACGGTCGTAAGTCACTTTTTTCAGTGTTTTTGTAACTTTGAAAGGTCGCTAAGCAAATATTTGTAAGTTGAGTTCCTTTTAGGAGAGTCTCCCTTGTTATTTACCTCAGGGGTCTCCAAACATGGCAACTTTAAGACTTGTGGACTTCAACTCCTGGCTGGCTGGCTGGGGAATTCTGGGAGTTGAAGTCCACAAGTTGTAAAGTTGCCAATTTGGAAACTTCTGATTTATAGTAAGTTAGTTGGCTGGGGAATTCTGGGAGTTGAAGTCCACAAGTTGTAAAGTTGCCAAGTTTGGAAACCTGATTCACAGTAACCTTGCTGGCTGGGGAATTCTGGGAGTTGAAGTCCACAAGTCGTAAAGTTGCCAATTTAGAAACTTCTGATTCACAGTAATCTAGCTGGCTGGGGAATTCTGGGAGTGGAAGTCCAGATGTCTTAAATTTACTAAGGTCGAGAAACACTAACTCGCAAGTGTTCCCTACCCACCCTCTCCTGCAGACCATGTTTGGGAAGATGCTAGATTACATACAAGGCGGAGGAGAAACGCCCCAGACGGACGTTCGCTGGATGTCGGAGAGCGGAATCATAGACATCTTCCTTCTGCTGGGACCTTCACCTGCGGACATTTTCAAGCAGTACGCATCCCTCACAGGTGAGCTGGGTGGAAATCGGGGTGATCTCGAGGACAAAGAACAAGAAGAGAGGCTGGGGTGATCCGTCCCGTCCTCCGAATTCTGCTATCAAGGTTTTAGCAAGACCGGGTAGCTTCCTGTTGTGGCCCGCCAGCGACCCGTGCAGCTGGTTGCGGACTCCGACAGCGAAGAGGCTGTTGTGGTGATGCGCCAGCGGCCTGTGCAGCTGGTACCTGAGTCGGACAGTGAGGAGGTTGGTGGGGACTCGGTGCCAGAGGCGGAGATTCAGCCAGGGCCTTCAGTACCTCCAGAAGCTCCCATCAGTGACGAGGAAGAAGAGGAGGAGCCTATTCTTAATGCACGGGCACGCAGAGCTGCTAAGAGGCAAGAATGGTTACTCAGGAGGAGGTCTCCTCGGGAGTAAGGCTTTGGGCTAATTGGCCACTCCCTTAGCCTATTTAAGTAGTGACCACGCTCAACCACGTTGCAGGAAACAATTCCGTTCATTCCACGTATTGCCTTGGTCTTTAAAACTTCTGTTTGGCTCTTGATTCCAAACGGCATTACTTTTCCTGCTCATCAGTCTGGGCTTTCTGCCAACTTCAGTAAGTTCGAGTGCCTGTTATCAGATAGCCTAATTCTGTGGTGGTGATCCTATGGCACGGGTGCCACAGGTGGCACGCGGAGCCATATCTGAGGGCACGCGAGGCGTTGCCCTATGTCAGCTCCAGCGCGCATGTGCACGCTGGCCAGCTGATTTTCGGCCTTCCGGAGGGTGGGGGGAGGCCGTTTTTGCCCTCCCCAGGCTTCAGGAAAGTCTCCGGAGCCTGTGGATGGCAAAAAACGGCCCAACGGGCCTACCGGAAGTTCGGAAACGAACTTCTGGTAGGCCCGTTGGGCCCGTTTTTCGCCCTCCCCGGGCTCTGGAGCCTCTGGAGGCCTCACACCCAAGCCCTTTTGGCACCCGAGCAAGAAAAGGTTCGCCATCACTGGCCTAATTCGTTGGACTTCTTTGTCCTTGGACTCTTGCCAATTGTTAAGATGTTAATTAACAGTTGGTGCACCGAAAGGACTTATTTATGATTTCAAGGACTTTAACAAACACTACTGCTAAGAGAGTATTAGTAGTTTAAAGAGTATTAAACAAGGTTTAATTGTACGTTGCTTGTGTTGTTTTTCTCGGTTCGGCAGCTGGGACAGAACAGTCCCCTCGTCTTCGAGTGAAGGAATCTAGTCTGGGAACCCTTCGAGGAACGAGGAAATTAAGAGCAGTGATTAAGAGTATAGATAGCCCTTGACTCACAACTCATTTAGTGACTGTTTGAAGTTACAACAACACTGAAAAAAAGTGACTTATGACCATTTTTCATACTTACAATCGTTGCAGCATCTCTGTGCTCACGTGATCAAAATTTGGACACTTGGCAACTGACTCATATTTATGACGGTTGCGGCGTCCCGGCGGGTGTGTGTCACGTGATCCCCTTTTGCGACCTTCTGGCAGTCACAGTCAGTGAGGAAACCCGATTCACTTAACAACCGGGTTACTAACTTATCAACTGTGGTGATTCACTTAACAAATGTGGCCAGAAAGGTCGTAAAATGGGTCAATACTCACTTAACAAAGCAGCAACCGAAATTGGGGACTCAATTGTGGTCATAGGTCGAGGACTCCCCGTATTTTATTAGGCAGATGGGAAGCCGTGAATTGCCACATTTGTTAAATGAATCACTGCAGTTGGTAAGCTAGTAACACACGGTTGCTAAGTGAATCTGGCTTCCCCACTGACTCTGCTTCTCAGAAGGTCGCAAAAGGGGATCACGTGACCCTGCAGCCGTCATAACTATGAGTCAGTCGCCGAGCATCTGAATTTTGAACACGTAACCATGGGGATGCTGCAGTGGTCAAATATGTAAAAAAAACCACAAAAAAAACCTGGTCATAACTTCACTTTTTTCAGTGCCTTCGTAACTTCGAACGGTCACTAAATGAACTGTTGTAAGTCGAGGACTTCCTGGATGAGGCGATGCCTTCCCTCCATGTGAACATGGTGGCAGCTCCAGATCTTCTGTGTGTTTCCCCTTCTCCAGGCACCCAGGCTCTGCCTCCGCTCTTCGCCCTGGCCTATCACCAGAGCCGCTGGAACTACAACGACGAGGAAGACGTGACCACTGTGGACAACGGCTTCGACGAGCACGACATCCCGTATGACGTCATCTGGCTGGACATCGAACACACCGACGGCAAACGCTACTTCACCTGGGACCCCAACAAGTTCTTCCACCCCCGGGAGATGCTTCAGCGGCTGGCAGCCAAGAGGAGGAAGGTAAGAAGGACAAAACCGCCACTGTCAAATCTTCCTGCGGTTTGGGGAGTTTCTGAAGCCCTCGTTGTTGGCCTGCGATTTGGGTGCGAGTAGAAGAGTTACAGTTTGTAACTCCGGGTTGGACTGTGGGGTCCTTGGTGCTCTCTGAGCTTGGTGGTTTTCTTGCAGACGTTTCATGACCCGACTAGGGAACGTCATCAGTGCTGGAAGGGAGTGGGGATTGTTGGGGAGAGGAGGAGGAAGATGAGGATGACAACGACAACAATAACAGAGGGGTCCTTGGTGCTCTCTGAAGTTGGTGGTTTTCTTGCAGACATTTCATGACCGAACTAGGTAACATCATCAGTGTTGTTGGGTTGGGTCAAGAAACGTCTGCAAGAAAACAACCAAGCTCAGAGAGCACCAAGGACCCCACAGTCGTCCTCCTCCTCCTCCTCCTCCTCC
>QLTV01001023.1:2020852-2043408 GCA_003457575.1 Thermophis baileyi
TATGGATCTATCTATCTATCATCTATCTATCTATCTATCTATCTATCTATCTATCTATCTATCTATCTATCTATCTATCTATCATCTACCTACCTACCTATCTACCTATTATCTATCTACTGTGTTTCCCCGAAAATAAGACCCTGTCTTATATTTTTTTGAAACCTGAAATAAATGCTTGGCCTTATTGCCATGCATTCAAAAGCCCGATTGGGCTTATTATCAGGGGATGTCTTATTTTGGGGGAAACAGGGTATATTAATGCTACCGCTTAAGTCCATCACCCCAATCCATGTTATTCGTCCTTGACCCAGATGGTGAGCATTGTAGACCCACACATCAAAGTCGACACCGGCTACCGAATCCACAATGAAATTCGCTCCCGGGACTTTTACGTCAAGACCAAGGATGGGAATGACTATGAAGGCTGGTGCTGGCCAGGTGAGGAAAAAGAAATCTAGGATGTATCCAGATGTTGATACTCTGGAAAGAGTGCAGAGAAGAGCAACAAAGATGATTAGGGGGCTGGAGGCTAAAACATACGAAGAACGGTTGCAGGAACTGGGCATGGTTGGTTTAATGAAAAGAAGGACTAGGGGTAACATGATAGCAGTCTTCCAATATTTGAGGGGCTGCCACAAAGAAGATTTGGGGGTCCACCTATTCTCCAAAGCACCAGAAGGGAGGACAAGAAGAAATGGATGGAAACTAATCAAGGAGAGAAGCAACCTAGAATTAAGGAGAAACTTCCTGACAGTTATGACAATTAATCAGTGGAACAGCTTGCCACCAGAAGTTGTGGGTGATCCATCAGTGGAGCTTTTCAAGATGAGACTGGACAATCATTTGTCTGGAATGGGATAAGGTTTACTGCTTCAGCAGGGGGTTGGACTAGAAGACCTCCAAGGTCCCTTCCAACTCTGTTATTCTGTTAAGATGATTGGCTTCTTCCTGGGAGCTGAGCCAACCTTTTGGGCAGCAGTAAGGTGTATGCCACTGGCGGGCCTCCAAAATGCTGATAACCAATTTCTTTGACTCCTCTTGGATTTTCTAAAGCCAGAAAGGCTAAATCCCAACCTTCTCTTCACGTTTTGGATGAGAAGAGTCTCCAGGTTGGCATTTTGACCCATTTTATGAATGGACCCCATTCCTGAAGCCTCTCCGAATTCCATATGTTTCCATGGGTTTCCTTTTGTTTCCTTGACTGAACCCAACAACTTTTTTTTTCTTTGTTCATGCCAGCAGCATCTCAGGCATAGTAGACAGCATAAAATTTAAAATACAAGGAGTTAGACGTTCTACTCCCCCTCCCCACCTGAAAAGAACTCTGTTCCAACTGCCAGTTGCCTTATATTAACACGCTCTGATGCTACCCCTTCGCTAAACCGGGCGTGGGCATGGCCAGCGCGTGACTCATCAGGCCTGTGGGCTGGGAGTTTAGACATTCTACTCCCCCTCCCCACCTGAAAAGAACTCTGTTCCAACCTCCAGTTGCCTTATATTAACACGCTCTGATGCTAAGGAGTTACACATTCTACATAAATTTTCAAGTAAGTGTCCCTGTATCAAGCCCGATCGTAACTACTCATTAATTTTCAAGCTTTAACTGCCAATTTATCAAGCCCGATCACATAGTTCCGTAGCGTTTCCTAGTACAGCATAAAATTTAAAATACAAGATTAAAATACGTACAAGTTAAACAGAAATCTTGCCCAGAAACTAGTAATATTCATTCCATTCTGCCAATGTTAAGTCCTTTCTCTGTCTCCGTGTGCTCAGGTTCAGCGGGCTATCCGGATTTCACCAACCCCCAGATGCGTTCTTGGTGGTCCAGCATGTTTGCTTACGACCAATACGAGGTAGGGGGGCTTCCTGGTTTATTCAGATCTTCCTTCTGGCTCTTCGGCGTCTCCCTGTCACTCGCTTCTCCTTTGACCCCCAGGGCTCCATGGAGAACCTCTTCACTTGGAATGACATGAACGAACCTTCGGTCTTCAACGGTCCCGAGGTCACTATGCACAAGGACGCCGTCCACCAAGGCAGCTGGGAGCATCGCGATGTCCACAACCTCTACGGCTTCTACGTGGTGAGTGTCATTTCTGTTAGGTTTGTGCGGCTCAGAATCTGAATAAATCCGAACGAGACTGAACACGAGGCTACTGATTATTCAGTTTTATTTTTGACCAAAGCAAAACTGGGCAACCTCAATCTCCCGCCTTAAACAGTAAGGCAAAGAGAGAAAAGCAGGCGCGCGTGGGGAGAAAACATAGTTTTTCATTCTTCGTATAGTTTACACACAGTTCATGCACAGATCGTCATTGTTTTAGAAACATTCCGTATTTTTTTTTTGCTCCATAAGACGCACTTTTTTGTCTCCCAAAAGTGGGTGGAAATGTCTGTGCGTCTTATGGAGCGAATATTGCCGAAGCCCTGCCCACCCGCCAACCCCCCACCCGCCGGCCGTTTTCGACCTCCCCGCACCCCGCTTTCGGCCCTCCACGCGTCCCGTTTTCGGGACGCGCGGAGGCCGAAAACGGGACGCATGGAGGCCGAAAACAGGACGCGCGGAGGCCGAAAACGGGAGTGCGTCTTATGGAGCAAAAAGCACGGTAATTTCTTATGCACTATTTTATGCAAAGCTCATGATTTTCTCAGCGCTTAGAAACAACGGAGCTCACAAGGAAAGGAAAGGAATACATTTTTTGGCGTCTAGCCCAGGGTTTGTTAGAGTTGTTATCTCACATTAGGTTACAGCAAACAGAATACACATTTTAGCAAGGCTACTTAGGTAAGCTTGGCACTTAAGCGTATTAGGTTACAATGGAGCTTCAACTCAGCAGGAACAACAAAAGCTGGGTTAGATTACACTCTGCACACTCTAATCCTTTCGTTGAGGGCAGTCACAAAGTAGGTTTTTGGAAGGCCCAGTGAGTCGTTAAATGAGGAGGAGCTTGACGGAGAGAAAGGAGACCCATGACCAAGGCAACCAGCAGATGAATATGCCTCCAACCCATACCAAGAAGGGTCTCTCCCCCCCCCCCAATTCACAAGGTGGAAGAGGAAAACCACATTCCGACTTGAAGAATCCGGTTACCTTGTAGCCCAGTGTTGCTCACCTTCAATAACTTGAAGTTCTGTGGACTTCAGCTCCCAGAATTCCCCCAGCCAGCATGCTGGCTGGGGGAATTCTGGGAGTTGAAGTCCGCACATCTTCTAATTACTGAGGTAAAGTAACACTGCTGGAGACATTCCAGTCAAAGTAGTTCTAGACCTAAGTGGTGTCTGTTTTTCAGTCTGATCTACCTGCTAGGGTGGGAATGTCTAGAATATGCAAAGATGAGCTATGAAGTTGTTGGAGCCATAGGCCTTTGGGGTTACAGGTAGTCCTCGACTTACAACAGCTTATTTAGTGGCCGTTCAAAGTTACAACGGCCCTGAAAAAAAGCGACTTAATGACCATTTTTCACAGTTACGGCCTTTCCAGCGTCGGCATAAATCACGTGATCAAAATTCAGACGCTTGGCAACCGGTTCATACTTATGACGGTTGCTGTGTCCCAAGGTCACGTGATTCCCCTTTTGACAAGCAAAATCCATGGGGGGGGGGAAGCCAGATTCAACGACTGGGTGACCAACTTATCAACTGCGGGGGTTCCCTTCACAAACCGTGGCAGGAAAGGCTGGTAAAATGGGGCCAAGCTCCACTTAACAAATGTCTGGCTTAACAACAGAAATTTGGGGCTCCCTTGTGGCTGTAAACCGAGGGCTCCCTGTATTTCCTAGACCCCGTTGGGGTTGAGCCCAGATCCAAATTTCAACGCTTTGAATAACCATCTCTTCTCCCCTCCTCCTGGCAGCAAATGGCCACCGCAGAGGGCCAGGTGCAGCGATCCGGCGGCCTGGAGCGCCCCTTCGTCTTGACCCGAAGTTTCTTTGCCGGTTCACAACGTTACGGTTAGTGGCGGGCGCATAAAGATAAGTGATGGAGTAGCCGCGTAGCAGAGTCCTCCAAGCCGGGCCTGGGAGAGAGAAACTCCTTCCAAGAGATGCGGGGGGGACAGATCTTCAAGCTCCCAAGTTTGTAGGGACGCTGGGAAGAGAGAATGGCGTTGAGTCAGTTTGTCAAAATTTCTCTCAGAAACGGCAGTTCACCAACATAGTGGGTTTTTTTGTATATTTTTTATTTTTTAATTTAAACCTTTCATCTTCCATTAAACAGTGTGTCGTCTGGGTACAAATATCTCTGTGCAATAACAATCAAAATTCACAGTATTCATTACATTGATATTGATTCTCTAATCTTAAAATGATAATAATAAACATAATAAACCTATTCATTTCTCCCTCTTAACATATCTTCCAGTAAGAATATAATAGTAATATTAAACACAATCGTCTTATCAAACATATTAGTAAAAATCATCATATTGTTTACATCTTTGTTTTTACATATTTTCTATATTTCCCTAATCTCCATTTATTTCTAGCTTCTGTTTTTGTTCTCCAGCCATCCATAAAATAGCTCCCGTGTCATATAATATTCAGTTTGTTCTTTCTCCTGTATAGCCAACGTTAATCTATTCATTTCTGCACATTCTAATATTTTTTCTGCATATTTCTAATATTTTCGGCAGTTCACCAACATTGTTGTTAGTTGTTGTTAACAGTTTGTGGTTGCTGTCCTTCGCAGGGGCTGTGTGGACGGGGGACAATGCAGCCGAGTGGGACCACCTAAAAATCTCCATCCCCATGTGCCTGAGCCTGGGTTTAGTGGGCATCTCTTTCTGCGGAGGTAAGCAGAGGACCAGCGAATAGCGGTCGTCCTTGACTTACGACCATTCGTTTAGCGACAGTTTGCATTTGTAATAGCGCTGTGAAAAGTTGACTGGCCCTCCTCGCCCTCACAACCACTTCGGCCTCTCCACCGTCACCTGATCAAAATTCGGGTGCTTGGCAGTAGAGATGGATTTAAGATGGGGGTCGTGTGTTCATCGTTTGAGACCTTCTAATTCCATTTTATGACGAGCAAAATCCACGAGGGAAGTCGGGTTTGCTTGTGACTCACTTAACAACTGCTTAATCACTGTGAGCATAAAGGTCGTAAGATCAGGCATGACTGACTTAACACCTGAGTTAGTTGGGAAAAGTAGGCCTGGTCACAGGCGAACCACGGCATTCAAATTTGGAGAAATTTCCTTGTACTAAAGGAAAAAGGAGAAGAATTGGGAAACCAAGAAAGTTGCATTTAGCGTTGAATGGCGTTACAAAATATATTTTTAAATTTTTTTAAAAGAGAAAAGGTTTCCCTAATCCTCCACAAGCAGAAATGAGTAGAAATACTATTTCTACGAATCTTTTCCTGATGCAAAGAAGGAAAAAAATAAATAAAAGGCCATTTTAGTCATTCCAGCGAAAATGACCCACCCAGACTTAAAAATATTCATAGCATCCTAGGGCTGGAAGGGACCTCGGAGGTCCTCTAGTCCAAACCCCTGCCCAAAGCAGAAGACCTTATACAGGTAGTGCTCAACTTACGGCCACAATTGAGCCCAAACTTTCTGTTACTAAGTGGGGACATTTGTTAATTTCCCCCATATTACGACCTTCCTTGCCACCGTTGTTAAGTGAATCCTTGCAATGATTAAGTTAGTCACACGGTTGTTAAGTGAATCTGGCTTCCCCATGGAGTTTGCTTGCCAGAAGGTCGCAAAAGGGGATCACGGGACGCTGCAGCCGTCATAAATACGAACTAGGGACCAAGTGTCTGAATTTGCATCAGCTGACCACGGGGAGGCTGCAACGGTCGTAAGGGTGAAAAACGGTCATAGGTCCCTTTTGTCAGTGCCGTCGTAACTTTGAACGGTCACTAAACGAGCTGTTGTAAGTCGAGGACTACCTGTACCATGCCAGATCATTGTGATTGTCCCGTTTTCTCCATATTAAACCGTTCTTCTTCCCGCTGCGTTTAGCCGACGTCGGTGGCTTCTTCAAAAACCCGGAGGTGGAGTTGCTGGTCCGTTGGTACCAAGCCGGAGCCTATCAGCCTTTCTTCCGGGCCCACGCGCACGTGGACACCACCCGCCGGGAACCCTGGCTTTTCGGCGACGAGAACAAAGCTCTGATCCGGGAGGCCGTCCGCGAGCGTTACGCTCTGCTTCCCTTCTGGTATACCCTCTTCTATCAGTCTTACCGGACTGGCCAGCCGGTCATGAGGTGAGTTGGAAGGGCTGGGAAGAGGAAAGCAGGGATGGAAGGAGCCTGATTCGGTTCCATTTTTTGCATTGAGCCATTATAGCTAGGGAATTCTGGGAGTGGAAGTCCACCTATCTTAAAGCATGCTGGCTGGGGGATTCCGGGAATTGAAGTCTGAAAGACTTACCAATCTTAAAGCGTGTTGGAGGATTCTGGGAGTGGAAGTCCATCCATCTTAACACATGCCGACTGGGGGAAGTTCTAATCCTAGTTTGGCATCATTTCTCAGTCTAGCCATGGTGTTGTGCGATATTTTCTTATTTTGACCATGTTAATCCTTGCTTTTTGCTCTCTGACAGACCGCTCTGGGTGGAATATCCCCAAGATCCTACCTTGTACCCCATTGATGATGAGTATCTGCTTGGTGAGTTTTTCTTTTGTGTGTATGTGTGTGTGTGTGTGTGTGTGAGAGAGAGAGAGAGAGAGAGAGAGAGAGAGAGAGAGAGAGAGAGAGGGAGAAGAAGAAGAGGAAGGAATGGAATGGAATGGAATGGAATGGAATGGAATGGAATGGAATGGAATGAGAGAAGAAGAAGAAGAAGGAAGGAAGGGAGAGAGAGAAAGAAAGAAAGAAAGAAAGAAAGAAAGAAAGAAAGAAAGAAAGAAAGAAAGAGAAGGAAAGAAGGACAAACCAAGAAGGGCAAAGATGAAATCCTACTTCCTATAGCAATAGCACTTAGACTTATATACCGCTTTACAGTGCTTTACAGCACTCTCTAAGCGGTTCACAGAGTCAGCATATTGCCCCCAACAATCTGGGTCCTCATTTTACCCACCTCAGAAGGATGGAAGGCTGAGTCAACCTTGAGCCGGTGAGATTTGAACCGCTGAACTGCTGAACAGTCAGCTGAAGTAGCCTGCAGTACTGCACTCTAACCACTGCGCCACCTCGGCTCTATGACCCCATTTGGAGCTTCCCACAGTCATATGACCACGATTTTTGTTGTTTTTAACCGGAAACTAGTATTTACGGTTTCCAGCAAAAAACCACCACCACCACCTATTGGCTATAATGGGCTTATTTAACAACCACGATGTTTGTTTAATATCTGTCACAAATTATTTTTTTTTTTGTAAAATCGAGCATGGTCCCTTGCTGACCTGCTTAGTGACTGCTACAACTTAAGAATCTTAATTCTGGGCTCAATTACGGTCATAAGTCAAGGACTCTGCAATTGTATGACTGGAAATAATGACAGGCAGTAATTTGGTTCCTTTTTCAAGGAAGAAGGGGTGATGCTTCTGCTAGAATGTGACCCGTTTTTGAAATCTGAACAGCAGTTCATTCAAGTTTCTAGCCCTCACTGACCGTCTCCTTTACAGGTGATGCATTGTTGGTTCATCCAGTAACTGCACAAGGAGCTCGGGGTGTACAGATCTATTTACCTGGCAAAGGAGAAGTAAGTATGACTGGTGGCTTTGGATTGAGCTATTTACTTATTAGATTGTTATCCCTTCATAATTTTTTAAGTAA
This sequence comes from Thermophis baileyi, assembly GCA_003457575.1. Lineage (NCBI taxonomy): Eukaryota > Metazoa > Chordata > Lepidosauria > Squamata > Dipsadidae > Thermophis > Thermophis baileyi. The sequence goes on from QLTV01001023.1 coordinate 2,028,578, forward strand.
CTCAAACCAGTGAACATTCCTAATATTCCTTCCTCCTTCTATTTTTCCCCACAACAACAACCCTGTGAGGTGGGCTGGGCTGAGAGAGTTGACCAAAGCCACCCAGTTGGCTTTCATACCTAAGGCGGGACTAGAATTCACAGTCTCCTGGTGATTGGCTCAAAGTCACCCATCCGTTGTCATGCCTAAGGCGGGACTAGAACTCACCGTCTCCTGGTGATTGGCCCAAAGACACCCAGCCGTTTTCATGCCTTAAACGGGATTAGAATTCACCATCTCCTGGTGATTGACTCAAAGTCACCCAGCATGCCTAAGATGGGACTAGAACTCACCATCTCCTGGTGATTAGCTGAAGTTTCATATCTAGAGCCAGAATTTATATATGTCTTCTGTGCTGTTTTCAGCTCTTCTGACACCCAGCCGTTTTCATGCCTAAAACGGGACTAGAACTCACCATCTCCTGGTGATTAGCTGAAGGTCACCCAGCCGTTTTCATGCCTAAAATGGGACTAGAATTCACCGTCTCCTGGTGATTGGCCCAAAGTCACCCAGCCATTTTCATACCTAAGACAGGACTAGAAGTCACCATCTCCTGGTGATTGGCCCAAAGTCACCCAGCCGTTTTCATGCATAAAGCGGGACTAGAACTCACAATCTCCTAGTTCATAGGCCAGCACTTTAACCACTACACCAGGATGGCTCTCTCTCACCATTACAATTGGCTGGAGGGTGAGGGTGAAAAAATTCCCTTCAAAAGAAGAGTATTATATGCATATCACTATTGAGAAAAACTTTCTTCCCCAATGAAGTTTAGAGCAATTGCATAATCTCGGAATAAACCGTTTTCAGCCCCCCGGGGTGCCCTTAAGCGCAACGTTACAAACCACAAGTTTATCTTATAAAAACAAGCTGTTGGAAGAGAAGTTTGTCATCTCTCCAAAATTGTCGTTTTGGCCTTCTTTATAAAGGAAGCGCAGCTTTACAGCGGCAGCTTGGCCGGGTTTCAAACAGACGTCCTGCCAAGTTTTTTTTTTCTCCGTAGATCTGGCTCACCAAATCCTTTAAACAATTTTCTCTTCGCAGGTTTGGTACGACGTCCACACCTACCAGAAACTCCATGCCCCACAGACGTTTTATTTGACGGTCACCATGAACAGCGTAAGTCCGAGATTTGGGGTCAAATCAGGCACGGCCCCCTCGCAAAGAGCTGAGGGGTTTTTTTTTGTGTGTGATTTTTCTCAAAGCCAACCCCCTCCCCCCAATGCAGACCTCCAAAATATGCTCAGCCAACCTCTCACACGTGGGAAATCAAGAGCCAAGGCGGTTTAGATTTATACAGGTAGCCCTCGACTTACAACAGTTTGTTTAGTGACCGTTCAAAGTTACAACGGCACTGGAAAAAGTGACTTTTGACTGTATTTTACACTTAACGACGGTTGCAGCATCCCCAAAATTCAGCCGTTTGGCAAACTGGCTTCATATTTATTACGGTCACAGCGTCCCGGGGTTGCGCGATCCCCTTTTGCGACTGTCCGACAAGCCAAGTCCATGGGGGAAGCCAGATTCACTTAACAGCCGGGTTGACTTAATTTTAACAACTTGTACTGATTCGCTTAGCAACGTGGTAAAATGGGGCCATTTCATAAATGTCTCACTTAGCAATGGAAAATTTGGGCGCCATTGTGGTCGTAAGTCGAGGACTTACCTGTACAGGTTGATGACACGATACCCTCTACAACAGGGGTGTCAAACTCGAGGCCCGGGGCCCGGATCTGGCCTGCGTGGTGCTTAGATCTGGCCCGCAGGCCCACTCTGAAAACAGTGAAGGACCGGCCTGCGGTGCCTCTGCGAGCGAAAAGGGAGCTTGGGAGGGCTGCGCGGCAGAGGGTTGCAGGATGCCGTTGCGGCCGAAAATAGAGCCCGGGAGGACCGCACGCGGCCTCCCCAAGCTCCATTTTCACTGGCAGAGGGTTGCAGGAGGCCGTTGCGGCTGAAAACGGAGCCCGGGAGGGCCGTCGTGGCTGAAAACGGAGCCTCGATGAGTGACATTAAGCTGGCCACACCCACCCTGGCCACACCCAGCTGGCCACCCGAGGTCAAACACAACCCTGATGCGGCCCTCAATGAAATTGAGTTTGACACCCCTGCTCTACAAGAATCCAAACGAGTAATGGTCAAAGGAAATTGGTTAGATAAGAGTCAGTGAAATTCAAGATGGGCTGGATTTAGATAATCTGTTGGGCTCAAAGGGACTTGAGACCGCTGACACGTTTGACCCCTCCTCCGTCGTCTATCTCCTACACAACCCTCCTGAACTCTAACCAGGGGTGGGTTCTAACTTACCTCGCTGCCGGTTCGCTTCCTCCTGCGCCTCGTGGGCGCGCCTCATGGGCGCGCGCGCATGCTTTGCGCAGTGCAAAAAAAATAACCCCCCCCCCCAAAAAAAGCCAAAAACAAGATGGCGACGCATGCGCAGTGCTGGAAACTCGGCTTCTGCGCATGCGCAGAAGAAAAAAAAAATTCAAAAAAAAAGATGGCAGCGTCCATGGACCGACACCGACCGAACCGGATCCATGATGTCATCGTGACGTCACCAGCGGGTCGCTACCGGTTCGGGCGAACCAGTCCGAACCGGGAGGAACTCACCTCTGACTCTAACCCTTTATCCGTTCCCAAAGATTCCCGTCTACCAGCGTGGGGGCAGTATCGTGGCTCGGAAGGAGCGTGTCCGGCGTTCTTCGGACTGCATGCAGAACGATCCATACACGCTCTATGTGGCTTTGGGACCTCAGGTGAGATTGGGACGGGGGGGGGGGGATGGATAGGTTTGGAGGTCTGCATTATGGCGACTGGTTGTGATAACACCATCAAAGACCCGGCCAGGCCTAGCAGGGACTCAGTCCGCTTCACTGGAGATGCACACAGGTAGTCCTCACCTTAACAGGTGTTTAGCTACTGTTCAGAGGCCCTAAATAAAAGTGATCTAGAACCAGTCCTCAGACTTACAACCATCACAACATCTCCACGATCACAGGATCAAAATTTCGGGTACTTGGCAACCGGCCTGTGTTTACGATGGTCGCAGAATGCCGGGTCCTTGCCATTTGTGCCGAGGTGGTGCAGTGGTTAGAGTGCAGTACTGCAGGCTACTTCAGCTGACTGCTAGCTGCAGTTCGGTGGTTCAAATCTCACCAGACTCAAGGTTGACTCAGCCTTCCATCCTTCCGAGGTGGGTAAACTGAGGACCCAGATTGTTGGGGGCAATATGCTGACTCTGTGAACTGCTTAGAGAGGGCTGTAAAGCACTGTAAAGCGGTATATAAGTCTAAGTGCTATTGCTATTTGTGATCTTCCCAGCCGACTTCCAACCAGCAAAGTCAATGGAGGAAGACGGATTCGCTTAACGACGGCATGCTTCACTGAACAACTGCAGGGATTCGCTTCACAACAGTGACTAAAAGGGTCCCAAAGATAGGCACAACTCATACATAGCTGCCCAGGGCACAGATTTTGACCGTGGAGATGTTGTGACGGACGGTCATAAATATGAGAACTGATTGTAAGCGACTCTTTCAGTGCTGTTGGAACTTTTAAACGGTCACTAAAAGAATGGTGGCAAATCGAGGGATAGGATAGGATAGGATAGGATAGGATAGGATAGGATAGGATAGGATAGGATAGGATAGGATAGGATAGGATAGGATAGGATAGAAAATAGAAAATAATAGAAAATAGAAAATAGAATACAATATAGAATCTGTTGTTGTTAGTTGCGAAGTCATGTTCGACCCATCACGACCCCATGGATAACGTTCCTCCAGGCCTTCCTGTCCTCTACCATCCCCTGGAGTCCATTTAAGCTCACGCCGACTGCTTCAGTGACTCCATCCAGCCACCTCGTTCTCTGCCGTCCCCTTCTTCTTTTGCCCTCAGTCTTTCCCAGCATTAGGCTCTTCTTCTCCAGTGAGTCCTTCCTTCTCATTAGGTGGCCAAAGTATTTGAGTTTCGTCTTCAGGATCTGGCCTTCTAAAGAGCAGTCAGGGTTGATCTCCTCTAGGACTGACCGGTTGGATCGCCTTGCAGTCCAAGGGACTCGCAGGAGTCTTCTCCAACACCATAGTTCAAAGGCCTCAGTTCTTTGGCGCTCAGCCTTCCTTATGGAATATATAATATTCTTATACAATATAGAATAGAATAGAGAATAGAGAGAATAGAATATAGTAGAATAGAATATAGAATATAGAATATAGAATAGAATAGAATAGAATAGAATAGAATAGAATAGAATAGAATAGAATAGAATAGAATAGAATAGAATAGAATAGAATAGAATAGAATAGCTTTATTGTCACTAGCCTGTCCCAAGTCCAATGATTTGGGTTTCTATTTTTCTCAATCTCTCCAGGGAACCGCCCAAGGGGAACTTTTCGTTGACGACGGACACACGTATAATTTTGAGACGAAAGGACAATACTTGCACCGCCTCTTCCATTTCTCTGGAAACGTGCTGACGGCCAGGTACCCAGTCTAGAAGTTCTTATATTTTTTTTTCTCTCCTCTTCTCCCTCCCCTTAGTCATCCGGCACCCTCTTTCCTTCTGGCTGAATTCCCCCAATTTTATTTCAGCTCGGCAGATCCAAAAGGCAGCTTTGAAACCCCGGCCTGGATCGAACGGGTGGTGATCCTCGGAGCGGGAAAGCCGGGGGCCATCTTCCTCAAACAACACGGTGAGTTGGTGGTAGGACCAAAGTTACACCATGTTTCCTATTTCCTTTTGGATGGAAATAGCAAATGATTTCCTTCCCTGGATAGAAGCTCATCAAGGTAGAGAAGCCACCTAGAACTAAGGAGGAATTTCCTGACAGTGAGGACAATTAACCAGTGGAACAGCTTGCCACTAGAAGTTGTGGGTGCTCCAACACTGGAGGCTTTTAAGAAGGGACTGGACAATGAGCTTTGAAGTCAGTTGGCTTTGGGGCAGTTTCACATGCGCAAACCGTGTTTGATTAGTTTCTGTGTGCGTGTGGGTATGATGTTTTGTGACCTTAGAGATCAGGAACCAGGTTTAGCCAGTTGGGTGAAACCTACCTGTGATATCCTGGAGATTGTGGGAAGTAGGTATGTCTAGTCTAACGAAGAGAAACACTAGGGGTGACAGGATAGCAGTCTTCCAATATTTCACAAAGAACAGGGGGTCAACCTGTTTTCCAAAGCGCCAGAAGGCAGGACAAGAAGCAATGGATGGAAACTTATCAGGGAGAGAAGACATCTGGAATTAAGGAGGAAGTTCCTAACAGTGAGGACAATTAATCAGTGGAACAGTTTGCCACCAGAAGTTGTGGGTGATCCATCAGTGGAGCTTTTCAAGATGAGACTGGACAACCATTTGTATGGCATGGTATAGAGTCTCCTGCTTGAGCAGAGGGTTGGACTAGAAGACCTCCAAGGTCCCTTCCAACTCTGTTATTCTTGCTCAGACTTACTGTCTCTCTCTGCCCTCTCTTCCCCTCCCCCCCCCCCCCATTCTCACCTCCAACTGTCCAGGAGCAGGCGAGACCCGCCTGGATTTCACCCACGAAGCCGAGACCTCCGTTCTAACCATCCGCAAGCCCGCCGTGAATGTCGGAGAAGACTGGAGCATCTCGCTACGATAATGGCACGAGGCGGGGGAGACAAGAATTAGCTGGGCAGAGGGGCAGGGAGATGTTGGGGGGTGCGTGGGGGGGTTTGAGGAGCTCTTGGTCAGGATCCTATCCCCCCATCCATTGGGTAGATAGACCTGGAAGCTCCCTGCTCCCTACTCTCAGGTCCAGTGTCCCAGTTCAGAAAGCATGAAATGGAAGAGGGATATCTTTCCCTTCCCTTCCCTTCCCTTCCCTTCCCTTCCCTTCCCCCCTCTGGCCTTTGTATCCTTCTCTTCCTCCCTCTTTCCTTCCTTCCTCTCCAGTCCCTCCCCTATCTGTCTTTTTCCTTCCTTCTTCTCTCTTTCTTCCTCTCTCCCCTTTTTTTCTTCATCCCTTCTTTTTCCTTCTCTTCTTCCCTTCCTTTCCTTCCTATCTCTCCACTACTCCCATTTTTTCTTTCCTCCTTCCTTCTCTTCCTCTCCTCTTCCTTTGTTTGTCCCTCCCTCCCTCTTTTTCCCCCCTTCTCTTCTTCCCTCCCTTTCTTTCCTATCTCTCCACTCCGATCCTTTTCCTTCCTCCTTCCCTCCTTTTCTTCTTTCTATGTTCCTTCTTTCCTCCCTCTTTCCTTCCTTCCTATTTCTTTTCCTTCTCTTCTTCTCTGCCTTTCCTTCCTTCCTCTCCACCCTCCTGTCTCTCTCCTTCCTTCCTCCTTCCTTCCTCCCTTCCCTCTTTCTCTCCTTCCTCTCTCCCCTTTCTATGTATTCCTCCCTCCCTCCTTTCTTCCCTCCCTCTAACTTTTAGCAATATTGGCTGTAAAATGAGGACTCTCCTGGCGACGCTGGATTGCAACCTGGTTTACCTTTGGGGACTGGAGGCCAAGGCACACACACCCTTCCTCTCTCCCCTTCCAATTATTTTTCTGGAAAAGGCAAACCTGGATTGCCTTTTTCCAAAGTTGGTGGGCCTAACTCTCGTTCTCTGCACCCCTTGTCCCCTTCATCTCTGCCCCCGCATATTCTGGCTGAAGTTTTAAATCTGTTTCTGGACCAATTGGGGTGGGGGAACAAAACCTCAAACAGAAATCCAATTGACGGTTGGGCGAGGACTGCCTTTTCAACCCCTTTCCTCGCCAGCCGGTGAATGTAGTAAAATTTCCCCCCACAATCCCGTACGCAACCCGTTGCAGTTTGCAAGAACTTGTGTGTGCAGCCAGACCACAAAAACCTCACTCTTAATCCCTGCCCCTCCCAGGAGGCTCTTCCTGCTAAATCCTTGTTTGTTTGTTTGTTTGTTTTCCAGACTGGAGGGTGTGTGTGTGTGGGGGATTTTCTGTTTCCAAGGGAGGGAAGTGACCCTAGGTGTCAGTGAATCACTGTCACTTCTATTTATGGCTATTTTTATTTTGGGCGGGGAAAGGCAGACCAGACAGATCATGTGAAGATAAAAAGAGAGGTGGTGGTGTTGCTAGTTACCAGACTTGGCCTTGAGAGGAAGTGGGAAATGACTATCCTCCACGGGGACCAAGGAAAAATGGGGCGGGGGATCGCATGGGGGGGGTGTCTATGAGCTGCTAGAGAAGCACCCCCCTTCCTTGCAGGAAAGAGAGAAGCAGGGGTGCATCTGCCTGCCGGAAGGGCTGGATTCCCCCCCCCTTTTTTTTAGCTGCTCTGCCTCCTTCCTTCCGTTCCTGCCTCCGGCCTTCGCTCCTGCCTACAAGCCAGAAGCTTTCGTTTTGTGGGGGTTTTTTTGTTTGTTTTTTTAATTATTATCCGTAGGTGTCTGTGGATTAACATTCCTGATTCTGGCTGGTTTCTCCCTAACGTGTTTGCCAGGCAAAAAAAAGGCACAGAGCGGGGCTTTTAGTTTAAAAAAAAAAAATTCCTTAACACACACACAGACACACGTGCACCGAAATCTTTTCTATCCCTTCCTGATTGCCATGACATCCGCAGGTAAAGCTTTTACTGACTTGAGTGTTTTGATAAAAGATGGAGAATTAAAAATAAAAATGCGGTAAAGTCTCGCCGTTCTGGTTTGAACTAACCTTGAGGCTAGTTTTGCGCTAAAGAAAAATGGGTCAAACACTTTTTTTTTTTTTCTGGCAAAGTACCTGCTTGAAGGCTCTTGGTCAGAAAGACCAGTTTTGGTTCGGAAAGGAAGTAACTAGGTCAGTGCCCCCACAGGTGCTTTTTCATGAGGCAACTGGGCTTCCTTGTTTTTTCTTTTGGGGATGTTTCTGTTCTGCCCCAGCGACGAGCCACCAATAATACGCACACACAAACTGCAAAACACTGTTCTTTTACTAATAATAACGGTCTCCTAATAACTTCTTAGGAGCAACATAATAATTTGAAAACAAAATAAAGGCAGAATAGAGAGTTCCAACTCTCTGCTGGTAAATGTCTAATCTTTAATAGCTGGCCGGAGTCCAAGAGACACTATGAGCAGGTCTGACTATTTGGCAATACTCCCAGAACTTGGAATGCAGGAAATAAGACCCGTACTGGAACAAATACACACGAGCAGACTGGAGTCACAGAGATCAAGAGTGATATCAAACGGTTGTTTCCTGCAACAAGGCTCAGCGTGGTCAGGGCTTAAATAGTCTAAAGGTGTGGCCACTTAGCCTGCAGCTCTACTCTCGAGGAGACCTCCTCCTGAGTAGCCACTCTTGTCTTCTAGCAGCCCTGCATGCCCGAGCATTGAGAAGAAGAGGCTCCTCGTCTTCGGCCCTGATGGGCTCCTCAGGAGGTACAGAAGGCCCTGCTAGACGCTCAGCCTCCTCGCTCTCTGACTCGGGTGCCAGATGCACGGGCCGATGGTACCTCGCCACAACCGCCTCATCGCCCTCGGGATCCATGAGCACCGGCACGGGACGCTGGCGGGCCACAACAGTTTCGCTTCTCGTCCAAGAAGCTTCTTCAGCTCTGATAGTGGGGAATGGAAGGATTTATATTCCTTGCAGATCCTTCCGTTCTCCACCATCCTGCCAGAGCTGAAGAAGCTTCTTGGATGAGAAGTGAAACATCTTCAAAAGAAAAAACCAGAAAGTCCAGTTGCCTCCTGAAAAAAGCACCTTTGGGACAACCATGACCTGGATGCCTGAGAATCTCTACAGACTTTTAGGTCAGTGCCCTATCTTAAAAAACCTTTACAATGGTCTTCCTTTGAGCATTTATTGCTATTACTATTGTATATTAAGGTATGAGGTTACTTTCCTAGGAAACCATGGCAAGTGAGCAAACATTTTTAAAGATTTTTTAAAAAATTCATTTTCATTCCTTCTTCCTTTTACGAAGGAAGTGCCTTCGTAAAATTTAAACTTTTTTTTTAAGCTTGCCAATAGTCCTTTCCTCGAGAATATATTCCTATTGCTATTCCGTTAAGGTATGAGGTTACTTTCTCATGAAATCAAGAGTGAGCACTCCTTTTTTAAACATTTTTTTAAAAAAATCATTTTCATTCTTTTTGTAGCCCTTCTCCCAAAAGGGCCAATAGGATCTGGGTCTTTCTCTCCCCTCTCCAAGTAGTAGGAGCTCTCTAAATCCAGTTTGGACTGAGGGCCAAACATTAGCTTGATGTTGTAGCAGAGGTGGGTTCCTGCCGGTTCGGACCGGTTCTTTAGAACCGGTAGCGGGAATTTTCCCCCGCTCGGCGAACCAGCAGCAATGGCCGGCTGAACACACCCGCGAACCGGCTCTCTCGGTGGCGCCATAGGCGCCGCCATCTTTTTTGCTTCTGCGCACGTGCAGAAGCTGGGTTTTTAGCACTGCGCATGAGTGCGCAGAAGCGAACCAGCAGCGAGGTAAGCCAGAACCCACCCCTGTGTTGTAGGAAAACTTTTGTAGGAGAACTTTATGTTCCAATGCCTCATTGGAATGGGATAAGGTTTACTGCTTGAGCAGGGGTTTGGACTAGAAGACCTCCACGGTCCCTTCCAACTCTGTTATTCTGTTAAGATCTCCAGATTGTCCAGCTTTTATAAGAGCAGAATCATAAAAGTCTCGGTAAAGAGACTCACACACTTAAATCAAGGAGGGCCCTTGTGTAAACACCCTCTACCTGCACTGGGAGAAGGACCTTCTAGCTTGTCAGGGGACTTTGTCAGTAGAAGCCGGCATACTCAGTCTAGCAGTCCGTACTTGAAAGCTCTTATTTCACTGACACCCAGTATGATGCCTTGATGTTTGACATGCTCCAGCCTCTTGTGGTCAAGGACCCGACACAGAAGAGTCTCCAATGATTCTGTGGCCAAGGAAGGCTTGAGTAAAACTGTCTGCCTCCTTCATCCGTCGTTTTTAAAGTTGGAGTTGGCTGGCATGGTTGGGCACCTATCTGGCGCCTTCACTGGGGCCCTTTGAAGTTTCCTGCTTGTTTTTGACTTCTTGGCTTGGACGGTGTCATACGATTACATCTGTAGTGATTCTGACCTCCACAATTATAACAAATCGCCAGTCTCCATGACTTTTCTGCAGGAGTAAACGACCTGATGATACTTCCTACCGGGAGTGAGACACTGTTTGCTGTTGGCAATGTGATCATTTCACTCTAGAAAGAGTGCAGAGAAGGGCAACCAAGATGATTAGGGGGACTGGAGGCTAAAACATATGAAGAACGGTTGCAGGAACTGGGCACAGCTAGTCTAGTGAAGAGAAGGACCAGGGGAGACATGATAGCAGTCTTCCACTATTTGAGGAGCTGCCACAGAGAGGAGGGGGTCAGCCTATTTTCCAAAGCACCCAAAGGCCAGACAAGGAACAATGGAAACTGATCAAGGAGAGATTCAACCTAAAAATAAGGAATTTTCTGACAGAGCAATCAACCAATGGAACAGAAGTTGCCTTCAGAAGTTGTGGGAGCTTCATCACTGTAAGCTTTGAAGAAGAGACAGGACTGCCATCTGTCAGAATTGGTATAGGGTCTCCTGCTTGGGTGGTGGGTTGGACTAGATGACCTCCAAGGTCCCTTCCAACTCTTATTCCTACCGTTTGAGACTCTTGTGTCTCCAGGGTGGCAATGTCTGCATCAACATCTACAACTGTCGCCGTCCCAACATCTAGAGATGACAAGTAAATTAAGTTGTCTGCAGCTCTTCCGCCATCCTCTATGGCAGGGGGTCTCCAACATTGACAACTTGTGGACTTCAATTCCCAGAATTCCTCAGCCAGGGAGTTGGAAGTCCACAAGCCATCAAGTTGCCAAGGTTGAAGACACATGCTCTATGGCTTCCCTTAACCGTTTTAATGCGTTAAGGGTACCGCAACGAATCCCTCTCTTTTAATGCACTTTAAGTAGAGCCTAATTGGGTCGTTGTGTAAGCCACCTTGCAAAATCTGCTTCAGGATCTTTACATAAAATTGGAATAAAACCCGCAGCGCTGCAAAATATATGGGCGGGTATTATAATATGTTTTTTTTTTTTTTAAAATTGGCGGCCGGGGCGTGTTCAGGGGGAACCCGTGGAGGCCGGAAGTTGTTGCACGGGGGACCTTGGATGGCGACGGACGCCGAAGGAGTACGAAAACAGACGGACCGGAAGTGTTTTCCTGGGCGAGCAGGAGGGCGAGGGGACGAAAGCGCGGACCCCAGATAAGATGGAAGGGCTTTGACGAGCTGAGGAGCAAGCCCGGTACTTCTTCCTTCGCCCTTGTCGGCGGCAAAAGCAACAGGTGAGCTTAGGCCTCGGCTCCATTGCCATGGTAACGGTGTTACACCGTCTCCCCGCCGTCCTTCCCGCGGCAGCCGTCGGGCTGTGGAACCTCGGGGATGCAACCAACGGCGCCTGCGCAGATGGAGGAATGCCAACCGGGCTGCCTTCCCCAACCTGGCGCCCTCCTTGATATTCTGACCTATCATTCCCCCCCCCCCCTTTTCAATCGGGCGGTAGAGGATGATGGGTTCTATCCCAGTGCATTGAGAGGTGGACAGGTTGGGGACAAGCCGCTTTGCACCTCTCTAGGAGGCTGAACAGCGGATCATGGGTGTTGTAGTACAGCACACCTGACTCTTGAAAGCAAGAGGTGGGTGTGCGGGATGATGGGCGTTGTAGTCTCTCCCTAGAAGGTACACGAGCTACATCAGAGTGTACAAGAGGAGGAGATGGTTGGGGAATGATGGGAGGTTCTGGATGAAGTTAAGGGGCTGGGGATGATGGGAGTTATAGTAGCACAGTAGGCCTTAGTGGAACCCCCTGTGGCAGGTTAGATGAGAGAGTATTAAGCAAAAATGGGGGAGAAAAAATGGAAAATTGAGTTCGTAAATTTCTTAGAAGGAAGCAGAAGGGTAGGGTGCTTTCTTAGCTGGAAATTTATTTATATTTCATATTTCGTAACCATCTCCCTCAAAGAGGGGCTGCGGATGGTGTACAATAAATAAACATAACCGAGAAATTAAAAAATGTATAAAATTAACCTTAAAAATTAAACATTAAATTGGGGTTAAAATTTTCAGTTATACAGTAATGACAATTTTAATATTGTACGCCGCTCAGAGTTACCCTGTGGTAAAATGGGAGGCCAATAAATGTTATAAAAATAAAAATAAAATAAATATCAAAAGGGAGAAAAAAAATGTTATCATGGCCGTTTAACTTTGTTTTTGCCATTTTAAATTTAAATGGCAAAAAAAAAAAACCCTCTATTAGGAAACCATCCTAGGAGACAATAGAATAAGAATAAATAATAAATAAGAAGAAGAAGAATAGAACAGAATACTTTATTGTCAATTTGAATGTACACTAATCGGCATACATTAAAATGAAATTACGTTGCATATAACTACTAACTTCTTACTGCTCCAGAAATCTTCATCTTGTTTATTAATATTTATCAACATTACAGTCCATCCAGTTTCTGGAGCCCTTCGTCTTGACTTTTCTTCTATTAATCCGTTTCTGGAAAAGTCAAAAAATCTGCCTTTGGTTTATGATTTTGAGGCTGGTGCAGCAAAGATACGGCATTAAATCCTCTGCACGTTGTTGGTGACACAAAACCACATTTATTTGAAATGCAATACCCTTCTTGTCTGTATCCAGACCTGGTTTTAACATTTCGCCTCTCTTTCTCTCCTTAGGCTGTGCCATGAAGGTGAAACTCAAAAATGTTTTTGTCATCTACTTCCTGGTGTCCGTGACTGGCCTCATGTACGCATTGATGCAATTGGGTGAGTATCAGAGTTGGTGTCAAGAATGGGTCTCTCCTTGCCAAGAGAATAGAAAAAAGTCTGGGTTTGCACAGGTAGTCCTCGATTTATGACCACAAGCGAGCCCAAAACTTCCATTGCCAAGCAAGATGGTTCTTAAGAGAGTTTTGCCCCTTTTACGACCTTGCTTGTCACCCTTGTTAAGTGAATCACTGCGGTCATTAACACGGTTGTTAAATGAATCAGGCTTTTGACTTTGCTTGTTGGAAGCTGGGTGGGAAGTACACAAATAATGATCAGATAACCCCTGGAATGCTGCAACCGTCATAAGGTTGCCAAGGGCCCGGATTTTGCTCATGTGACCGTTACGACGCTCTGACGGTCGTAAGTGCGAAAATCGATGTTAAGTCACTTGTTCCAGTGACATTGTAGCTTCGAATGGTCGCTAAACAAGAGTCGCTTTGAAACGAGATGGGAGAAAATTAATTTAATAACCCTGTGGTGAGATGTGCAGCAAATAAATCGGATGGATGGATAAATATTTCAATGCGAATAGAGCTGGAAAGGACCTTGGAGGTCTTGTAGTCCAGCCCTCTGCTCAAGTAGGAGACCCTATACTATTTCAGACAGGTGGCTGTCCAGTCTCCTCTTAAAAAACCTCCAGTAATGGAGCAGCCACAATTTCTGGTGGCAAGCTGTTCCACTGGTTAATTGTCCTCACTGTTAGGAAGTTTCTCCTTAATTCCAGTTTGCTTCTCTCCTTGATTAGTTTCCATCTATTGTTTCTTGTGTTGCCTTTTGGTGGTTTGGAAAATAAGTTGACCCGCTCCTCTTTGGGGCAGCCCCTCAAATACTGGAATTTTGCTATCACGTCACCCCTAGTCCTTCTTTTCTCCAGACTGGCCATACCCAATTCCTGCAACCGTTCTTCACATATTTTGTCTCTAGGCCCTTAAATCATCTCAGTTGCTATAATAAATCTTAGTTTATCTCAGTTGCTATAATAAATAATAAAAGGGGGGGGGAAGGATTACCTGTGTAGACTTGGAAAATGCAAAGGACTTTAATCTGAGATGAAGGAATGGGTTCACAGCACAGGATTCCTTTCTGTGGCTGCAGGGCAACCCTGTGATTGCAGCCAACACCTGAAGGCTGCTAGTGACCTTATCCATGCCAAGGAGAAGCGGCTGTCCCAGTTGCAAAGAGAAGTGAAGCGGCTGCAGGGCCTGGAAAAGGTTCCGGAGCCGGTAGAAGAAACACCGGTCATCTATGTGGTCACGCCCACCTATGCCAGGTAGGTGACCGAACTTCCAAGAGGGTGATGCTGAACCTTATTTGAGAAATCAGTGCCTCTTCAATTGTTTGGCCCTCTGACTCCTTTTTCTGGTCTCAAGTGATATGATTTCTGCCCGTATTGTGGAATCTTCTCCCTCCAGAGATAAGGTTGGCCTCATCCCTCCAGAGCTTTCGAAGGTCCCTCAAGCCTTGGTTATGCCAGGCGGCCAGGGGGCTCCAGGGGATGGGTGAACCGGTGGGATGGCTCCCTTATTATCCACGTCCCTCCATCTCTTGTTCTCTTTTCCTGGTTTAGCTTTGCTTTTAAGTCTTTGTTTTTTAATAATTACTATATAATGGCTTTAAGTGAGGATTGTCTTATTCATTTACTGTTTTAATGGAAGATAGAGAGAGACAGAGAGACAGAGATAAATGATAGAAATGGAGATAGGGCTAGATTAATAGATAGAAGGTAGATAGATAGACCGACAGACCGACAGACAGACAGACATAGATAAATGATAGGGAGATAGGGCTAGATTAATAAATAGAAGGTAGATAGACAGACAGACAGACATAGATAAATGATAGGGAGATAGGGCTAGATTAATAAATAGAAGGTAGATAGACAGACAGACAGACAGACAGACATAGATAAATGATAGGGAGATAGGGCTAGATTAATAAATAGAAGGTAGATAGACAGACAGACAGAAAGAAAGGATAATGAATAGAAGGTAGATAGATAGACGGACAGACATAGATAAATGATAGGGAGATAGGGCTAGATTAA
>QLTV01001024.1:13933-28827 GCA_003457575.1 Thermophis baileyi
AGACAGAATAACTGAATAACTTTGGAAGGGACCTTGGAGGTCTTCTAGTCCAACCCCCCGCTCAAGCAGGAGTCCCTACACCATTTCAGACAAATGGCAGTCCAATCTCCTCTTGAAAGTATCAAGTGTTGGAGCTCTCACAACCTCCGAAGGCAAGCTGTTCCACTGGTTGATCACTCTCACTGTCAGAAAGTTTCTCCTTATCTACAGGTTGAATCTCTCCTTGGTCAGTTTCCATCCATTATTGTGCAGCCAACCAAGTCCAACTATTGTAGGGAAGATGGTCCTGCCTTATCTTCATTTCAAGTAAACTACAATAACACAGCTTTAGTCATCAAAATTAATCAAGGTCATAGAGTTGGCCTCCTAGACAGCCAGTTGAGAAGCATCACCTACAATATACTTTTCATTATTTCCAAAAAGAACACCTAGCCAACTTAACTGGCATTTCCATCATGTTACACAGATAATCTTTTCCATGTTAACCTTATTTTGTGTGTGTGTGTGTGTGTGTGTGTGTTTGTGTGTGTGTGTGTGTGTGTGTGTGTGTGTGTGTGTGTGTGTGTGTGTGTGTGTGTGTTTAGGATGCCTTTGCAGCTTTCCACAAGGATAAGGACCTGGTAAAGAAATATTTGAATTCCCTCCTAATTGGAGAGCTTGCGCCAGATCAACCATGCTGTGAGCCCACCAAAAATGTGAGTATTGGGTGATCTCAGCTTTTGGATTCCTTTTGCAGAACCTTTATTTTAGACAGTTAGGCATACATGTGTATCTGTATATATATGTATATATCCCAATCACACTAATCCCTTTCAGGGCAAACAACATTATACAAAATGCAGTGGCGTAAAGAACATTAAACCAAAGTAATTAAAGATATAAGGTAAAAAAATAGGAAAAGGACAGCTAAATCTAGGTTACATCTATGCTATCCACTATCTCTTCATATTTTTCTATTAGAAAGTGAAGATGAGCGGCCACCAAAAATGTGATAGACAGATAGACAATGAAGATATATTCTTACAAACTTTAATTGCTTCATCTATGTCTATTTATCATTTCATTCATTATCTATTGCACTTTTAATTCTCTCTCTCATTTTAAGGATACCCAGTCACAACTTTCTCAGTGTTCCCCTTGACCCATTCACCTCTTACTAATTTGTTTTACAGGTCGATCCTCATTAATTCTTTTTTCACTGATCAAACCAACTCAACATATTTATTTCATACAGTCACTCACTTTTCTATTTAATAACCTTCACTTAGGATCTTTTAACCCTATCTCTTTCTTTTACTACTTCTTCAGTACCGCATTCCTATTAGAGATCTTTACTATTACTGCTATATTATTATAGTTCTTGGTTCTTTGTTTTAAGATCTGGGTGTCCTGTTTAGTGTAAAGACAGAAGGGCAGTGGAAAGCATTTTCCAGATGAGACATTGACTTAGTCAATGACTTAGATAATATTTTCTGTTCATCAAGTAGTATCATTGAAATAAATCTTTGGGTATTGACTTCATTCCCTTTGTTATTTAATTGAAAGGAGAATGCATAGTAATTTTTGAAAGCATTCTGGTTACCATTCTGAGGAGAAAATATTAGGTCCCACATGTGAGAATCCAAAAACCTCTGGGCTGTGGAATCAAGATGATAGACTATTATTTAGTTATGTATTGCATTTACATCATGCACTTTCTTTGAACCTCCAGATGACATAAATGGAGGTCTCCTTAATTTACCGTATTTTTCGGAGTATAAGACGCACCTTTTTCTCCCCAAAAAGAGGGTGAAAATCTGGGTGTGTCTTATACTCCGAATGTAGCCCCGCCCAGCCTCTCAAACAGAGGTTTCAGAGGCTGAAAAAAGCCTCTGAAACGGAACTTCAGAAAAAAAGCCTCCTTAATTTATCTCAGAAAATCTGTGTTACAACTTGGTCTGAGAGATAGCAACTGGTCCTAAGTCACCCAATAAGCTGCATGGTCAAGTGGTTCATCCTGGTGCAAATACAACCTTAAGTTTAATACATAAAACTCAAGATGGGCTCTTGGTCTAGTCTACCAAAAGGGTTCTTATATTCTGAAGCAAGTAAAAAAAACTTTCATCACTTCTTGTAGGAAATGCTGGTAAAGGATTTTCATGAACTGCGTGCAACAGTGGAGAAGATGGGGCTCTTGAAGTCAAGATTCAGCTTTTTTGCTTTCATGTTTCTGCATGCTTTCATACTAGACATTGCATCTTGGTTTACTATCTGGTATTTTGGAAAATCTTGGATGCCTTTCCTTCTTGGAGTAGCAATGTTCACCATTGGACAGGTAACCTCTTTGTGTTGCAGAGCCTAGCAATGTTGTAGAACAGTCTTCAACATATTTAGAACAATTTAATTGATTTCATTAGTAAATTAACACCTTGTGCACTTATCTCAGTTTTCAATTCTTTGACCTGTTGAATCTGAATATAGTAACTAAACACAGATTAAGAAAAATGCTTTAATGATGTTCCTCTACCAATTAATTCATGCAGAAAAAATGTGGAGAAATTATATACATATGTGTCATGTTTGTTGATTTTTACTTCCAGATCCAGTATGGTTTTCTCCAGCATGATCTTGGCCATGTGTCAGTCTTTGAAAAGCTCAAGTGGAACAGAGTAGCTCACTTCGTGGTGTTTGGCATTCTTAAGGTCAGAATCCATCCAAGAGAAGGGAAAATTTAAGTGATGATTTGTGATGATTTATATATTTGAAATTGGGTCTGCCTATCCATCGTTATTTTCTGTCTCTAGGGTTTTGAAAAATAGGATAAGGATAATGAACACTTATATAGAACACTTTAAGCACTGAAGGGCTGAAAATATAAGATCATCTTTTTGCAATATCTCTGGAAAGACTGATAGTATTATTAGTGCTTCCTTACAGAAAAGGGAGATGGCGTTAAGAGAAATCTAGTCAGTCTACATTTCATAGCTATGAATCATTTTTAACAATACTGCACTATACTTGCTTTGATTTTTCACTACTGAAGAGAAAGTAATGAATGTTTCTAGTCTATTTTTGTTTCACACAAACACATTTAGCATCAAAACTGGCATTTTCAATAGTCAGTCTTGGAATGAAACCTTTTCAGATGCTTAATAAGAAGGAGAAGAAATGAAGCTAGTTTACACAAAAATGATGGAGGTCAGACTGCTGTCACTGTGCACAATTCAATTCCTGTTAGATGGAAGGAAGTGTAAACCAACAGAACTGCAGCTGGTTTTTGTTTTATTTTGTTTGTAGATAGTCAGTGGGGAATACATAGGATACAGCATTATTCACAAATAGATGGAATTCATGTTTGTTCTTCTGTACTTCTCAAGGGAGGTCCAGCGACCCAATGGAACCACATGCATAACCAGCATCACGCCAAACCCAACTGCTTCCGCAAGGACCCTGATCTCAACACGCACCCGTTCGTTTTCAGCCTGGGGAAGACACTTTCCTTGGAGGTAAATAAATAGAAAGTCTTAGGCAGACAAAAGAGCCTGAAAAAAAATTAGCAGTACTAAAAGAAAAAACCAACACCACCATGAGCAATCTAGGAAAGTAGGAAGAAAGGATTCTTTCTATCTCCCATATTTCTTTATAGCAACTCTTGCTCAGTGGTGAAATTCAAAAATTTTCCCTACCAGTTCTGTGGGCGTGGCTTGTTGGGGGGAGGTCATGTGACTGGGTGGGCATGGCCAACTCAACATCACTCACGTCGAGGGGCTCCTCACCAGGCCCCTCTCCTCCCAGCCACTCCTTGTCGCAAATGGAAGGAAAATGGGGAGGGGAATTTTCCTGCCTACCATCCTTCCCTCAGTCTGTGCTGAGCTTGAGGAATGGATGACAGGCAGGAAAATCCCCTTCCCCATTTTGCTGCCTTTCACAAAAATGGCTCCATTCCAGCTGCTCCCCCCGGCCCCCTCCCTCTGGGGACTACCTTAAAGGAACATGCTGCAGCAGCTCCTTTGTGAATGGAGGGAGAAAAGTTAGCATTCTCTCTGCTGCATTTAATGTTGAATTCTGTGGCAGAGAGAATGCTAACTTTTCTCCCTCCATTCACAACAGAGCTGCTGCTCCCTTTATGGTTCCCTCCGGCCCTCTCCCTCCTGGGGACTACCTTAAAGGGACAGGCTGCAGCAGCTCCATTCTGAATGGAGGGAGAAAAGTTAGCATTCTCTCTGCAGCATTTAATGTTGAATTCTGTGGAATATCGAGCGGCCGGAATAGGTGAGCGGCCGACCGGCCAGGCATTGGCAGGGCAAACGAGGGGTGATTACTACCGGTTCGGTGAACCGATGCCAATAATCCCTAGAGGTTCGCCCGAACCGGTCGGATTTCACCTCTGCTCTCGCTGCTGTTGGATCGGTTCAGGCACTGCTTTATTTTCTAGTCTCTGCTTCTGTAATGAATCTGTCAAACTTCTTTTCTTATTTTGGATAACAATTTCTTTCATGTTTGCTTGCCAGTTACATCAGAACCTGTTGCTACATTTCAGTTTCTCCGGACTATTGGCACTTAGAAAGTTGTTCCTGTCTTAACAGATCTTGATAACTGCCAAACACAGACTCCCTCCCTGCCCAGAACACCATTTCATAGTACAAATTTACAAGCAAAATAACAATTTTACAGTTACTTTAATTAGTTTTCTGGTATTTCTCTCTCTCTTAGCCCCAACCAAGTTGTATGAGTAGATCTGTTAATGATTCTGAGCTACATTTAATGGCACAAAGTTCAACTGCACTTCTGCATTAATCTGTACATTTTTCAAAGAACATGTTTTGATCCACATTTTCCTGTGCAGTCTAATAATGCATTCCCCTTTCCAAAAGTTGCGCTTAGATGAATGCAAAGTCAAATAATTTAACCAAGTGAATTGTGCATGTTTAAGGCTGCAGTAAAATGCAGTGCCCCTCCAAAAGGTGACAAACTATCATTTTTAATGTGACAAAAAAAGAGAAAGTAATTTAACATTGGGGATTCAATGTATGAATTGAAATAAACTGAATTAAATTGAATCAAATTAAAATGAAATCACATTTAATTTTGGTATTGTCTTGTCCATGTTTTTCCCCCTGGTCCTGTTTATTTTGGAAAGGTAGCTTCCCTCAAAGATCAGGAGCAACCCTCAGCCCACAAAAGCTGTGTGTACGGAAGAAATTCAACAGTCACAGATCAAATATGATATAGTAATACTGTATGCAAAGATCAAACTTTTTAATAATCTATATTGTAAAGAATGGGCCCTGACAACATGACCCTGATGTGGAATTTACATAGTTGTCAATTTAACTGTTTGCTCTCTTTCTCCTTGTGCAGCTCGGAAAGAAGAAAAAGAAGTATATGCCTTACCAGTACCAACATAATTACTTTGCTGGTAAGTGTTTTACCATGTTTACAGGAGCCTAAATTTGGAGGAGAATAACCAATGAAGTCATATATCAACACTATAAAGCAGAACAGACTAAGAAACCAATGCCACACAGGTTGGGATTACTTTTATTGGAACACCTAGAGCAGGCGTGTCAAACTTGCGGCCCACGGGCCAGATATGTCACACACTGGCCACACCCACCCCATTTTAGCGAAGGGGGGGAAAGTCGTGATATGTCACATGACAACATGACGCCGTGAATTTGACACCTCTGACCTAGAGTAACAGGATCTTGTGAACATGAATGTGTTTCCTCCGTTTATGTGAAGCAGGGAGCTGCCTGAGACATTTACTCAAATTACTTTCTTAGAAAGGGCTCATTGCCTTGATAGCAACTCTTTCTCCTGGCTTTCAAGGCCATTCCCTATTCCCTCTACATCAGGTCTCTCAATCACTACAGAAATACCCTGATGAGCATTGGGGCAATAGGTCAGGGAATGAGGTGGTTAATTTAATGCAAAATGGGATTCAGAGGCAGATGTTGTTTTTTCCCTCTAGGATATATTCTACCTTTATTTTAGTCACATACTCATTTTTATATTCTCCTTTTGCATTTTTATATTAGTCTTTGCCCCATTGATGTTTACAATTGCTTTCCAAGTGGTTACCTATCGCTATTTATTTCAAAGAAAAAAATGGTTGGTAAGTCATAACACCTGTTTATTTTAGGGGATTGGTCAAGTGTAACACATAAAGGTCCTGAATCATTTCTTTCTAATGAGCTACAGGAGATGCATTACAAAATGCAAGTTGCTTTCTTTCCTTAACCCCCCACAACATCATGGGAACATTCCCTGCCATTCATGATTTCATTGGCCTCCCCTCTTGTCAGCACCATGGAACAGAAAATGTAACTGGTTTATTTGGGAAGGGAAGGGTGAGCAATAGGCAAATAGTACAATGAAAGCCAAGGAATGCTTGTCACAGCTGCAAAGAGCCGACCACAGTATCTACCCTGATGTTAACAATGATGTTAACAATAACCACATGGTTACATCAGACATTAGTGAAGTTATCTCCTAGACTGTGAATCTTTTCCAAGCCAACCTGAAAGTCAGAAAACAAGTATACACTCCTCCAGGCAGAGACAGTGCCAACAGTGGAACACAAAGTGATGAGGAGCAGAGGAAGAGGTTGCCAGGAGATTGCATTTCCAACTGCCATGGATATTGGGGTGCATTTGCAGAGGGATGGTGGACAGGTTATCTGGGCACTGATATGGGGAGTACAGATACAGTTTAATAATAACAGCAATGCTTCCAGTTAGACATATTGTGGGTATAAAACTTCATTCCTCCCCATGGGTGCAAAAAAACCCGCTACTCAGGTTGAGTCATGTCACTATCCATTGCAATTCTCAGCCACTGCAAAAGACATTGAAACCTTTAGCAGCTTCAAGAATTCCATTTCTGCCCTCGAGAAATTCTTTCCATTTTGATGTAAAGCAAGGTTTCTGCACAACTGATGCTAGTATGCTCCACCCTCCCTCTTTTTTTTTATCATTGTGGGTGTTTTACTAGATGCACAAACGAAGAGACCCTGAAAGTCCTTCAGCACTGCACTGCAGACTGCCTATTACTCTGCATGTTATTGCACTATAGCCTTTAGCATCTCTATTTGCCACATTATAGCTACCATAATTAATCTGAAATTGACAAAGGAACTCATAATAATGATCCAAATGTTGTTGCTATTATGTTTATTTAACATTCTGTTCTTTGACAGGAGCTGTTTACCTCTCTTTTCTATAACTTCCGTGTCTGCCTCATGTATGTTCCTTTAATGGGATTTAAGAGCTTTATGGCTTACTACTGGTTAGCCAGGTAATAATAATTATAATAATTATGTAAAACTCTACCCTGCTGCTATCACCCAACTAATGCTTTTAAACACTGTGAAGTCAAAAGGAGACCTTCAATATGTACATAGCTAGCTTTGTTTACCACTCTGAAAAAAATAATGAGGTCTCCATTTCTTGTTGACTTAATAAGGGGATCTAAAACAAATAAATTCCTGTTAAAATTAGTATACATTGTTACTGATCACTATTACTGATTTGAGAGATACAATAAAAATCTTCCACAAGGTGCATGTCATAAAAGGGCAACAAGTAATATCTGTATCTATGACTATATTGTTTGGGCTTTTTAACTTAAAAAATGATATGTCATCCTTCCTCAAGCTCACCTCAAACTAGTTTGTAACATAAAAATGAAAATAAATTAAAAACAACCATGCTATTGAAAAGAGCATACTTCACCACAATGATCTTCTTGATCAAACTCTTGCTATTGTTTGGTCATCACCAATTATCAAAGTATTACTTACCAATACCTCTACAGCCACCAATTATCAGTCTCAAATGTTCTTCACTAATTGCCAAATAGCTTCATCTGAGAACAGAGATTGGTGTTTAAAAGCTTGATCTTATACTATGAGCAGGTTGGTACAGGAGGAGACATTTCTTTAAGGATTGGTCTGGTACAAGAGCCGAGGTGGTGCAGTGGTTAGAGTGCAGCACTGCAGGCTACTTCAGCTGACTGCTAGCTGCAGTTCAGCGGTTCAAATCTCACCGGCTCAAGGTTGACTCAGCCTTCCATCCTTCTGAGGTGGGTAAAATGAGGACCCAGATTGTTGGGGGCAATATGCTAACTCTGTAAACCGCTTAGAGAGGGCTGTAAAGCACTATGAAGCGGTATATAAGTCTAACTGCTATTGCTATTGCTATTGCTACTTCCTATCCTGGGGGGGTGGGATTGTTATTTATTTGTCCTGCACTTCACAGTTGGATAAAAACTGCATCTCAGTGGCTTCATCCAAGGAATGAGGGCATTTGGAGAGCTACCTCCATATACATATACAACCTGTCTCCCAACTTGTGTTTCATCCAATCTACCTCACGGCAAAAGGCCTCAAATGTACTTTTGTTAGCATGCCATTTTGTAGCCCTAAAACCCTCTCAGAAGTTGGACCGATTAGCTATAAGGCTGATCCTACACCAGTGAAATGAAGGAATTCTAGACTTCTTTAATGTTTTCACAAATCAGTCCTCTGTTACAATCTGGCTAGCAATCTACCTGAAATATTGTTTCCTAAACAAACTGACAAACACACACATGCATGCTGCAAAATGCCTAAATGGTGCGTGTTGGGGGGGGAAGACTAGAAACCTCTTTGAGATTTTTTGTCAAGTTAGAGGAAGGAGCTGTTTGTAACTCATATGCCATTAAAAGCTCTGGAGACAATGCATGTAGTGATATTCAAGCTAGAAGAATATCACTATTCTGTTCAGTGGCTGGGATTCTTGGTGTAGCTGTTGGCCAGTTCAAACTGAGCAACAATTGGCTCAGGGTGATGTGTGTGAAACCCAAACTCACAAATATATAATTAACATTGAGCTAAAAGTGTTCTGATCAATTGATAGTGAGGACACAGTGGAGAAATCAGGCTGGTTTTAAAGTATATTGAGAATTGAGAAGATGGGAAGTGGTTATGGAAAAGGAGCTGTGGAGGCAAATACAGACAAATCTTAAGCACTTTCACCCTTCTTTTAGAAACTAAGCTGAACTTAAGCACTTTTATCCACCTTTCTTGCCCAATAGGTAATCCAAATGTGGGCAGTTCATCAACTTGTGTAACTAATAGTACTACTTACTTAATTGAGAACTCTGAATCTACACAGGTACTTAGAAGCTGCATGGTTTATCTGGGTCTCACAGATGAACCACATTCCAATGAATATTTACTATGATCTGAATTTAGATTGGTTCTCTGCCCAGGTGAGATAGTTTCTATTTAAAGGGGAAATTTCTTTTCTTTGGATAATCTTATTCACAGATGTTGGGTCCTTAGTTCTGAAACACAGGGCCAGATCATGCTGCTGTTTTCTTAAATATTTCATGCCCTTATCTACATGGAAACATGGTCTTATAAAGAGCAGGTAATACAAATGGAATGTCTATGCTGGCAGCTAGAACTCACTCCCCTATTGCAGTTTCTGGGGAAATCACAATTGCACAGTGATGCCCTTTCTCATCTCATGGAGAAAAGTTACAGGGGCAACAATAAACTCATTGTCCACAGTAGATGATGAGATGGTAAACAATGTAGTACATTGCCTGTTAATCTCCCTTGCTTATTCAGTAAAGCAGGAACAGCACCAATGCTATTCATCCTCCATCCAAAAGGACACTATATAATTCCACGTCCTCACATGTGGATTCCAATTCACATAATTGTTCTTTTTGTGGTCACGAACCAGATTTTCAATGGCATAAAAATTAACTTTGTAAGATGCATTGATCCACAGAATGAGAACATAGATCCATAAGGCTAACATATTGATTCCAGATCAGAATAGCCATACATTGATGGTGATAGGGGAAACCCTGCCATTTTCTCTTTATATTGTAGAGAAGAACATATTGGAGTGTTGAAATACATTTTGTTGGAATGTATATTTATGCAACAACTACAGTAGTATGCAGCCAGTAGATAGCAGTGTTTACAAGTTTGGATCTATGGTATATATTCTGTTTTTTGTACTAAGTAGAGTTTCCTGTTACAGTTGAGCAATTAAGCAGTAAAGCACATGGTGACTGTACTCTTTATTTGATCTATGGTGCTATATATAAACAGAATTTCTAACATGGAGGAAGTCTAATTCTCCTAATGGTAGTTACAGCAATCTCCCCAGAAAGGGTAGAGTGACTTTGTACATGTGAAAAAAACCCTATGATTTTCATTTTCATTACCCAATGATTCTTTCATTTTTTTTTAAAGCATGTTTTTTCATGCTTTCTTGGTGCTGTTTTCCTTTAGGGCTTTTTACCAGATATTATGGGACTAGAGATTAGGTTGGATACACTCAATTTCAAACTGTGGTTTAGGCAAGATAATTAAGGGATGAGACTAAATGAATAGATTATGTGAATAGGCCTCTGGCAAGCATTAGGCAATTTAAAGTTGATACCTGAAACCTGATCACAGTGATGTAAGTTAACAAGAGAAACCACATATAGTTGTTGTGACATTAATAACATATGATTTCTGCATAGATAATCTGATCTATCACAAAGAGAGAATGAAAGATGATGAGAGACCAGTCAGGTTTTCTCTTTTTTTAACAGTAAATCATAAATACAAATGCACAATGGCTAGTTGTATATCATCTTATATGTCCTCCAAATGTAAGCTAGTGCCATCCTTTATTATATCATTACTGTTGGTACAGCCTTACCAACTATGCATATGTTACCCATGTATATATTTCATTTGGATTCTTTATGGGACTTACAGCCAGTTTTTAAGGTAGTTTTAAATATTGGTTTATTCGTGCACAGTTTTCCTGTTCTAATTTCTCTTTTGTTTTATTTTTGTAGTAGTATGATATAACTCCTGGGGATGGGAAATGGTTAACTGCTAATGTATGCTTATATTATTTTTATTAAAATTGGAGGGTACATTAATTCATATGATTTGGTTATATCCAGTTTTGATTTCTGTTTGGAATAAAATTAAAGCCCATAAAAGTAGATTTATGAATAAATGTTTTATATTAAATGTTATTTTGAATATATTCCAAAATCATGCAAGCTGCTTTTTTAAGGAATTACATGAATTATGAATTATATAAAATATAATTATGAAACAATTTTTGAGGAATTATTAAAAGAAATTATATTGGACCAAGTAAATGGTATTAAAAGACTGGAAAAACTCTATTTCTGGATATTAAGGAAAATGTAACAATTTTTTTTTAAAAAAAGCTATTTTTTCTAACCTTTTAAAAATTGTTTCTGTTTTCTGTTTTATTTAATTAAAACACAATAATAATTCATAAATTATTTTAGAACGGTACCTTCTTTTGAAAATAGGAGAAAAAAAATTGGTCTAAATCTGTTTGCTGATGGCTGAATGGAGATTTGGACGCTACTCTTCTTGATCCTAAACTAATGTCCTAACTTCCATAGAAGTAATTACATAATATTTCCATGTCTACTTCAATAAGGATGACTCAGGGAATCCAACTTTAGATTCACAGGTTGGTTGATTCACTCCAAAAGAGATTCTCCTGAAAAGAAGCTAGCCTGTTAAGCAGAATAAGCTATTGAATCTAAAATGTCACCAATATCCTAGTCCCGTGATGGCGAACCTATGGCATGCGTGCCAGAAATGACACGCAGAGCCATCTCTCCGCACACTGGCCAGCTGGTCTTCGTGCGTGCGGGAGCGCTGGAAACGAAGAGCAGCTTCCTGGCATGCGCATGCACGCCGGGGAGCTGCTCTTCCAGTTTCCGCCACTCCCTCCCCCCTGCCTGTGCTCCTATTTCGGCACTCGGTGCCAGAAAGGTTCGCCAACACTGTCCTAGTCTGTGCAAATTTCTCCCCACACATATATATCATTGGATTTCATCCTATGCACATAGCACCAGTGCAGTAGTTGCCTGGCCTGGATTGCCTGGCCTACATTCAGGAATATTTCTAATGTTCTTCTGGACAGTGAACATATTATAAATGTAAAATGAATGATGGTCTACAATACTGTAAATTGATAGAATT
This sequence comes from Thermophis baileyi, assembly GCA_003457575.1. Lineage (NCBI taxonomy): Eukaryota > Metazoa > Chordata > Lepidosauria > Squamata > Dipsadidae > Thermophis > Thermophis baileyi. The sequence continues at coordinate 25,950 of QLTV01001024.1, forward strand.
ATTTGCACTGTTGATAGAAACTAGGAAGAAACATGAAGGAAGTCATTGGAACTCTACATGTTTTTTATTTCCCCCTTAGCTCTCGGCAACATGTAATGTGGATGAATCTCTATTCAATGACTGGTACACTGGGCACTTGAATTTCCAAATCGAACATCAGTAAGTACAAGCTATATGGAAAGGTTGTACAGTATATAATGCAGCTTTTGTACAGCTTTTGTCACCACTAAGCACCACCTGCATATTATGGTCCAAGTTTTAATCCAAATGATGGCTATTGCCAGGAGGTTTGATTAGTTCTAAAGAAAGCAGATCTTGTCCCAGTTATACATGCTGTGGCTATTTCAGACTGGACTTTGGGATCTATCCTGTAAAAATGCCTAGAAACAGCATTTCATACAAAACGCAGCAGTGAAATTGATGTCTATGAGCCATGGTGGCACAGTGATTAGAGTGGAGTACTGCAGGCTACTTCTGCTGACTGCCGGCTGGCTGGCTCAAGGTTGACTCAGCCCAGGAGGAAGCAAACCAACTAGGATTACAAAACCTGTCCACCCCTGCCTAGTATCCTACTACAAAGGGACTCATTAGGAAGGATTGTGGTTCAGCAATAATCAGAAGGACCTCAGCTTTTTCATCCCTACCCAAAACTCTTTGGGAACCAGACAGGTGAAAGGTTATCCCCTTCTGTATCAACCTGCCTGTATGCAGTACTGAATAGGAAAGGAGAATTCTCCAGCATTGAGATGGGAAAGGCAGTAATGACAGCAGGATCCAAATTACAGAAGTATCTTCTACTGTGTCCTCTTGATATTTTTCCTCTCTTTCCACAGTCTTTTTCCAACCATGCCTCGACATAATTATTACAAGGTGGCTCCCCTGGTGAAATCCTTGTGTGCCAAGCATAACATTAAGTATGAGTGCAAGCCCATGCTCACTGCTTTTGCAGATATATTGCGGTAAGTATGAGCCAACAGGAAAAAGGCCATTTGCAGGCATGTCATCAAGAGAATATCTCAAGTGAACAGTATCCTGAAAGAACTCACTGCTGTGCAAATGTGCTTTTGATTAATGTGTTCCCTGTTCCTTTCCCCCCTGCAGCTCCCTGAAGGAATCAGGAAAGGTCTGGCACAATGCTTATTACCAGGAATAAAATCAATACCAGTGAGGAATTGGGATGGTTCCATTGTTATTAACACCTGCTGTTCTCTCTTTGTCTTTTGTGATTTTAAAATAATTTTAATAATAATAGTTTTTAATCTATTGATTGTTTTATAATGTTGTTGCCACCCAGTCAGTTTTTCATGAGATGGATAGCCATGTACAGTTGATGAATAAATAAATAATATTGAAAAGGAATCTTGTGGTATCCTATTCTGGATGGATGGATGGATGGATGGATGGATGGATGGATGGATGGATGGATGGATGGATGGATGGATGGATGGATGGATGGACGGACGGACGGACGGACGGACAGACAGACAGACAGACAGATTAGAGAAGAAGAGGCCAAGATGATAAATGATCTATTCCACAAAGAACCATCCAAGATGTTCTCCCAACTGCAGTGCAACACCATAGTAACATGAAAGCTGCCTGTCAGCCAGCCTGCTGCTTGCTGCCATGGAAATGGGGGGGGCGTTCAGTGGAGAATTTAGCTTTGCAGCTACCGGCCTTAGTTTTGCTTATCTCTCCACGGTCATTTCTTCTAGCTTTGTATGCAGCAGCCAGAGACGATGCACTTGAATCAAAGACTTTCTCATTTCCTGTCTGGTGCTTGCCCTCTGATTGCCTAGATACAAGGGGGTTGGGCTCTACGGTTTGTTTCAATTTGATGCTTCCCGCACTTTTGCCTCAGATCTTGACTGAAACTTGCTGCATTCAGTTCTCTCCTAGTAAAAGTACCTTTTCTCTGAATCTATGGAGCCAAGGGTTTTTCTTTCCTAGGCAGTAGATGAAGGAAGCCCTGACATTAGGCAAAATCAACCCGGAGACAACAATCTACCATGGGGACTAAGCATCCAATATCCAACCATGGGAGTGAGCTGGAACCAGAGCTATGGCGAACATCCCCTCTTAGACAGTGGTGGGATTCAAATTTTTTAACAACCAGTTCTGTGGGTGTGGCTTATTTGGGGGCATGGCTTGGTGGTCATGTGACCGGGTGGGCATGGCTACGTGCATAGGGACTACTCAGAGGGCTGAAAAAAGTGAATTATGACCTTGCACTTACGACCATCCTCACATTTATGCCCGTTGCAGCATTCTTAACAACCATGTCACTCATTTCACAACTGCGGTGCTTCTCTTCACCACAGTGACAAGATAGGGCACAAAACCTAAAATGTGAGGACAGTTGTAAGTGCGAGGACCGGTCAAAAATCCCTTTTTCAGCCCTCTGAGTAGTCCCTATGTGCATCCAGCGTGGCCAGGTGGTCATGTGACTGGGTGGGTGTGGCCAACTCGATGTCACTCATGTCGAGGGGGCGCTTCTCCTTGCCTGGCCTCTCATGACCGTGGGGATGCTGCAACGATCGTAAGTGTGAAAAACGGTCATAAGTCACTTTTTTCAGTGCCATTGTAACTTTGAATGGTCACTAAATGAACTGTTGTAAGTCAAGGATTACCTGTACAAAAATACAAAAAGCTGCTTTGCTTGCAAAAAGCTGCCCTAAATACCAATCATTAGATTAGAAATACCTGCAAGTTGGAGTTACAAATCAGGCAGGGTGCCAGAGCACCTTGAGGAATTAAAATAGTTAAAATTCAATGATAACTATCAGCAGCAGACCTTTAAACTAACCTTTAGCAGAGAGGTCATTTAAGTTCTCCAGAAAGTGGTGGGCATATTTGGGCTACAAAATGGCGAGCTAAA
>QLTV01001024.1:35243-47654 GCA_003457575.1 Thermophis baileyi
AAAGAAAAAAAAAACTCCGGCGACAGTAAGTCTAGGCGTACTGCTAAGAATGTAATAAAGGTTAACAGAGAGGCAGGTTCTGTAAGCAGGGCAATAAAGATTAGGCTATAGAAACAACACCAGAATGTTGTAATTCCTTACAGGATTAACCCTATAAAGTGGGAAAAAAAACAAAAGGAGATTTCTTCTAACAACCAGTTCTCTGAACTGCTTAGGGGCATGGCCAAGCGTCGCAGCACTACGGGTGTTTCCCCGCTCTGAGGGAAACCCCAAAACTTCCAGCTGTAGGGGGCTCGAAATCAGAAGAAATTGAGCCAGAGCTGCTCTGTAGGAGCGGTGAAGAGGAGAGGCACTTATCGGTGGTCTGGGGGAAATCGCAGACCCCCCAGGGAGCCGACAGCAGCCTCCCGAAGTTCAGCTGAGGAGAGGCAATTCGGTCGCCATTAGCTGGGACGGCCATCGCTTGAAGAATTGGAGTAAGGAAGTGAAGTCACCTGGGTGAGATGATTTTTAAAGTGATTATCTTGGAGGATTACGAAGAGAGGAAATAGCTGGATATACGTGAAAGAAATTAAAAAGCTCTTTGAAGCTCTTTGAAGGCTGGCTGCTGAGAGTGGGGAGCGGTTTTGCTTTTTAAACTGCTCCCTGGTTGGATTTTAGTGGCGGGGAAAGCGGAAGAGCCGAAAAAAGAGGCTTGGATAAGACAGAGGCGAGAGATGAGCCATATAGCCTTATATTGATATAGACTTGGACCTAACAGAAGTTAAGTGCCTGTGAAAGTATTTTTCTTTAGATATAATTACTGTCTCGTCCTATTATTTTGCTTTTTTTTCTGGTCTCCATTTTTGAATTAAATTGCCGGGCTATTGGACTTATTGGCTGGGTCACAGTGCCATCTAGTGACCAAAGTTGGTATATTATAGCCTTGAAAGCACAGCTGTAGGCTGTTTCTATTGTTTTGGGCTGATAAGACAAGATATATAAGAAACAATACTGAGTGGTTTTTGTGGGAAAGTGTTGTTTTGACTTGGCACATTCCTTGTTTTGGAACAAGCTACCCTTTTTTCCTTTGATCTGGTTGGATGGATTAAGGCAGGAAGAGCCTGAAAAGTAGAAGAAATTATTTTTTTTTACCTTCTTTTCATTGGAGACAATTTATTATTCAGTAATTCTGTGGCTTTTTTATTTTTATTTTTATTCTCTCTTATATGGAATTTTGAATATATATATATATATATTGGATATATATATCATTTTATTTTTTTATTTTTTGGGGGGGATTGGAATTTTGGAAATAATTTTTCCTTGGATTTTTTTCCCTTTTTTCGGGGCATTGTTATGGAGGCTGTTGTTTTTTCAAGATTGGATTATTGAAAGGCTGGATTATTTTTATCTGTTTTTTCTTTTTTCAAGGGGATTTTTATTTTTTATTCCTCTTATTTTTTGTTTTGTTTTTCTCTTTCTCTGTTTTTTTTTAAATCGGAATATATTGGAATTTATTTTTGTATTTTTTGCTCCTTTTCTTTTTTCTTTTTTCCTTTCTCTCTCTTTTTATATTTTTTACTTTTTACATTTTTATTGGATTACAAATACTTGGAATACAAGAATCGACAAAGATGAAGAAGATACCATCAAACTCGACAGCAACAACCACGTCAACAACACGAAGTCCAGCACAGAAAGCGACAGATACTTCAGCACAAGTAGACAAGTCTAATACTATGGAATTGAAGAATATGATGCAAGCTATGCAAGCAGACCTTAAAGATACCATTAAAGAAAGTATTGGTAAAGTGGAAGAAGAATTGAAAGAGGTTAAAGAATTGATAGAAAAGAATGAACAACGTTTACAGAAAGTTGAAGGGAAAGTTGAAGCAACTGAGAAGAAGATGGAGGAGCTGGATGATCGACTTACAGAAACAGACAAATGACAAGAGAGGACAATTATTACATTGGAGATGGACCATTCTGAATATTATTTACGTTTTCAAAATGTGGTAGAGGAGAAGGGAGAAAACCTGGTGGAGATAATGGCAGATATCTTGGCAGAAGCGATGGAGGACAAGGAGTCAACTCAGGAAGCAAAGCACACATGGACGTTGAATGGCCCCTCCCTGGCTGGGGAATAAATAGAAGGAAAGGGGAGTGGTTGTTGTAGGAGACAACAGTTCGTATTTCTGAAGATTTTTCTCATGGTGTTTCATGCCACAAAGACTGCTTGCCAGAACTTAATTTGCAGCGTTTCGGCTGGGAGCTCACGGCCTTGCAATTATCACAAGGAACTGATAAGGTCTGTACTTCAGTTAACTCCTTGAAGGACTATTGCAGTGATGCCGAACCTTTTTCTTCTTGCGTGCCAAAAATGGGAGTGCGCCCGCACTAGCGCCCATGCGTACCAGCACACAACACTCCCCCACACATGCCACACTGCGTATGCGCGCATCCCCATGCATGCACCCCCATTTGGCTGTTTTTTACCCTCCGGCTTCCCTGAAGCCTCCAGAGTATGAAAAATGGCCCAACGGGCAAACCAAAAGTTCAGAAAAACGGACTTCCGGTTTGCCCGTTGGGCCGTTTTTCGCACTCCAGAGGCTTCAGGGAAACCTCCTGAAGCCTACAGAGGGCAAAAAATGGCCCAATGGGCAAACCAAAAGTCCGTTTTTTTGAACTTCCGGTTTGCCTGTTGGGCCATTTTTCGCACTTTGGAGGCTTCAGGGAAGCCTCCTGAAGCCTGGGGAGGGCGAAAACAGCCTTTCCCAAGGCCGAAAATCAGCTGGCCAGCATGCGCATGCGCACTGGAGCTGACATAGGGCAACGCCTCACATGCCCTCGGATATGGCTCCACGTGCCACCTGTGGCACATGTGCCATAGGTTCGCCATCACGGGACTATTGCCTGGACATTTCGGTGGGTGAATGCAATTAATTCACAAGAGGTAAATAAAGAGGGGTTTTTCGTGACAAGGTGTTCTGATTCAAGCTTTCTGATTAAATAATACGGCACAAATGACATCCCGAAAACCTCTTTTATTTTTAACGGCTGGTAATTATTTTCATTGCCAGCCGTAATAAGTCCCAAACAAATGATAACAAGTCCAACAACAGTCTTTCGGGGAAAGGCAGATCAGTACACGAACCTTGATCTTCCTTGACAAACTGCCAAGGACCAATTAGCAAGGAACTTGGCAAGTCCAAACAGAAACAGAGTCCGAGCTAGAATCACACGAGTTGAACAAAGTTGCTTCCTGCGACAAACCCATTCGTGTGCTTCACTTATATAACCTATGGGAGGGGCAATTATCTCCAAGACTTACTCCCAAGTAGTCCTTCTCCTCTGAAACTGTTCTTGCCTTCTGGCAGCTCTGCGCATGCGTGCATTGAGAACAGGCTCCCCCTGTTCCTCTGCCTCACTCATGTCAGCCTCTGGAGGCTCTGGAGTCAGGACAGACCTCCCAAATGGCCTGGGCTGGATCCCTGCCTCTAGCACTGAGCCTTCTCCAGACTTCAGGCCTGGCCCATGTTCCTCCCCAGCCTCCTCGCTGTCCGACTCTGTTGCCAGCTCCGCAGGCCGCTGGCAGACCACAACACTATCCCTCACCGCAGGGCCCTTCCCCCGGGGTCTGGATCCGGATGCGGTCGTAACGGGAAGCGGTCATGGAAGGCTTTCACCAAAACAGGTGAAATAGACAACAACAAACTGGTCCAAGAGATCCCAGAAAATGTCATTCATGAAGTGTTGGAAGACAGCAGGAGCATTGGTCAACCCAAACGGCATGACCGTGGTACTCAAAATGTCCGTACCTGGTGCCGAACGCTGTCTTCCATTCATCCCCGGCCCAGACCCAAACAAGATTGTAAGCTCCACGCAGGTCCAACTTGGTGAACACAGTAGCCTCCCGGAGCCATTCTAACAGTTCGGGAATCAGGGGCAGAGGATACCGCTTGCGCACCGTGATTGCATTCAATTTCCGGTAATCACAACAAAGCCGCAAGTCTCCAGTCTTCTTTTTTACGAACAGGACCAGAACAGACAGGGGCGATGAAGAGGGCTGGATAAAACCCCAAGCCAGGTTCTTGTCCACAAAGTCCCGTAACCCAGCCAATTCAGGGTCTGACATTGAACACAAATGCCCCGCTGGGAGTGGCGTGTCCAGAATTAAATGAATGGGGCAGTCGTACGGCCGGTGTGGGGGCAATTGATCTACCTCCTGTTCGCTGAAGACTTCCGCAAAGTCCGAGAGGTCAGAAGGCAAATACACCTCGGATGGACCCAGCACCTGGCCTGCGCAGACGTGGCAGGTATGGTCCACACATTTCAGGCTCAGGTACGAGATGAAGTTCTGGGACCAAAGGATGTGTGGATCATGAGTCCGGAGCCAAGCCAAGCCCAAGACCACAGGGAAATGCAGGCCGGAAGTAATGTAGAACTGGATGGCCTCCTCATGAGTACCGATGGTCAGGCACACGGGTTGCGTGGCGGCCTTAATAGGCCCAGACAGAAGCACCCAACCATCAATGGTCTCCACGAGCATGGGAGGATCCACCAAACACAGAGGGACAGCAAATTTGGTGGCAAACGCCTCATCCATAAAGTTGGTAGTGGCTCCAGAGTCCACCAAGGCATGAGCTGGAATCCCCTGTGGGCTACTGCAAAGGAAGACTCGTGCCACCAAAATCAAGTGACGAGGGGGTCCGGGATCCACGTCCGCAGGGCATGACCCGGTGTTGGTTCATGCCCAATCCAGGGTCTCTCCTAGATCTGGCTCAGGCCGTTTCCCGACAGGGTTGTCTGCGGCTGTGGAGCAGGCCCAGGAGCCGACGCCCCTCATTGCTTCTTGGGGCAAGAGGCGGCCATGTGTCCAGGTTCCCCACAATACAAACACAACCCCCCTGAGCGCCATCTGTCCTTTTCAGTTACTGACAGGTGGGGTCTGGCTGCGCCTATTTCCATGGGCTCTGTTAGGACTCTGTCCAAACGGTTGGGTTGGTTAATATAAACAAGCCACAAATCACTGTTTAAATATATATATGTAATATTGCTTTAAATGCATTGTTGCATTCTGATTGGCAGTAAAGGCCATAAGAGGGAGCTAGAGAACATGGTTAGTTCTCTCTCTCTTTTGTTGATTCATTGCTGAAGTGACTTCGTGTCTGAGAGTAAGCTCTGTGTGTAGCTAGCTATCTGTGATAGTTGAATTCTTTGTTTGCTGATTAAGACAAAGAAAGGCTGGTAAGAAGACTGCTGTACTTCTGAATACTGACTGACAAAATGTGTATGATTCGGACTGTTATTTGGACTGTGCTATTTATATGAGTAAACTACTTTTATTCACTTTAATGTATCTGTTTATTGACTGAATCATTACTCATATCTAATGCAACATTTCGGTTCACTGTGCAAGCCTTCAGGGCCCAGAGGTTACTCTGCACAATTCCTTAACAGGCTCCTCCCGTGGAACCAGGGTCTCACGCACGACTGGTACTGCCCAGGTCTCCTGGGAGGCACAGCGACTGGTCCGTCTCTGCAACCTCGCATCAATCCTGAGGCACAGATGAACCAGCTCGTTGAGAGTTGGAGGAATATCCACACAGTCCAACTCGTCCTGTAACTCCTCCGACAACCCATCCTGGAATGCGTCCATGAGGGCAGCCTCATTCCAGGCCGAATCCTAGCTAAGCAGGTGGAATTCACTGATGTATTCCTGCAGGGGTTGCCGGCCCTGCTTCAAAGTCTTTAGACGCCTGGTAGCTGTCTGCGTTTTGATGGGGTCCTCATACATGAGTCTGAGGTGTTCACGAAACCCCCTGAAGTCATCCAACAAAGGACTATCCTGGACCAACAGGGGCGTGGCCCAGAGAGCCGCAGAGATGGAGAGCAGGCTGATCATAAACCCCACTTTATCCCGGTCAGTGGGGAAGTCCTCAGCTCTCAGGCTGACAAAAAGCTGGTATTGTCCCAAAAAAGCCGGGAACATCTCTTGTTTGCCATTAAACTGTAATGTAAAAGTAAGGATGGAACGTTTTATCACATGTGGTGGCAATGCCCCAAAGTGAAGAAATATTGGGAACAGATAAGGAGATGGCTACAGGAAATAATAGGAGAACAAATAGAATTTAAACTGGAACTATTCTTATTAGGAATAATTAATCAAAAGATAAAGAAACAACTCCAGTACATCATTTTACACATAGTAACCACAGCAAGAATTGTTTACGTTCAATGTTGGAAACTTGAAAATATACCAAACAATGAAAGGATCATACACAAGATACTGGAATGTGCTGAGATGTATAAGCTCACATTAGAAATGAAAGGCAAGGAAGAAACAGAATTTTATGTGGTGTGGAATAAGTGGTATAATTGGTTAAAACAGAGAAATAAAGATGTATAGAAAGAAATGTAAATAACTGTATGAGATATATGACACAGTACTGTTAAAAATGTTTATTGATATGGAAATTGGAAAAATGAAGGTGCTCCCATCTCTTTAAGCACTTGCCACAATTTGTTGTGATCCACACAATCAAAGGCCTTAGCATAGTCAATGAAGCAGAAGTAGATGTTTTTCTGAAACTCCCTAGCTTTCTCCATGATCCAGCGTATGTTGGCAATTTGATCTCTAGGTCCTCTGCCTCTTCGAAATCCTGCCTGTACTTCTGGTAGTTCTCGGTCCACATACTGCTGAAGCCTAGCTTGTAGGATTTTGAGCATAACTTTGCTAGCATGTGAAATGAGTGCAATGGTGCGGTAGTTTGAACATTCTTTGGCATTGCCCTTCTTTGGAATTGGAATGTACATTGATCTTTTCCAATCCTGTGGCCACTGTTGAGTTTTCCAAATTTGCTGGCAAATTGAGTGTAGCACTTTTACTGCACCGTCTTTTAAGATTTGAATAGCTCAGCTGGAATACTGTCTTTGTTGTTGCTCAGACTTTCTAAGGCCCATTTGACTTCACATTCCAGGATGTCTGGCTCGAGGTCAGTGACCACCCCATCGTGGTTATCAGGGACATTAAGCTTGTTCTTGTATAGTTCTTCTGTGTAATTTTGCCACCTCTTCTTAATCTCTTCTGCCTCTGTTAGGTCCCTGTCATTTTGGTCCTTTATCATGACCATCTTTGCATGAAATGTTCCCTTCATATCTCCAATTTTCTCTTTTCTTTTCTTTTTTTCAATTACTGACTTTTTATTTATCAAAGTTTAAAATACAAAGAAGAATGGGAAAGTCAGGGAGGAAAAAGTGCAGGATGAAAGGGAAAAGAAGGAAAAAAAAGCTTTGAACTTGAGCCTTTTTAGTGCAGTAGAATAAGGAAATAACATTCAGTCTCAGCTTTTTACTTTTGCAAAATATACTAGCTATTTCTTTTCTTTTTTAAAAAAAAGTTTTTTATTGATAATACAATTAAAAACATTGGGCATGGTGTGACTTCCCTGGTTTAAACCATTCCATTAAGTATTACCTTACAAGAAAATCAGTTTCTTTTCGTTGTAACATTATATACATTATATACAATCTATCAACTTTCAAAAACATACATTCTTTCAATTGTGTACATTGCAACCATACAGATTCCAATCCTATCTTGCACAAAGTACTAGCATAAAGATTCCTGAATTTTCAACTTATCAATTATCACTTGTCCCAATGTTCCTCCTCGATTCCAACCATTTATACAATTCATTCCAAATTTCATAATAATCTGTTTCACTCTTATCCTTGAGCTCTAACATCAGCCTATCCATTTCAGCACAGGATAATATCTTATTTATTACTTCTTCCTCTGAAGGGGTCTCTTTATCTTTCCATTTCTGTGCAAAGGCTAATCTTGCTGCTGTTAGCATGTGTAATAATAGGTATAGAGTTCCTTTATTGTATTTATCCTTAATGATACCCAACAAAAAAAGTTCTGGTTTTAACTCAATGTTTTGCATTAATATCTCTTCCAGCCAATGTTTTATCAGATACCAAAATTTTTGGGCTTTTGGGCATTCCCACCACATATGGTAGTAGGTCCCTGGCGATTCTTTGCATTTCCAACATTTCGGTGATATCTTTTTGTCCATTTTAGCTAATCTCATAGGAGGGAGATGCCACCTATAGAACATCTTATATAAATTTTCTTTATACGCAGTGGCTAACGTGAGCTTCCTATTCCTTTCCCATAATTCTTGCCAATTGACTAAGTCAATACCATAACCAAAATTTTACTCCAAATTAGCATCGTATCTTTTACTTGTTCTTCCAACATATCCTGTTCCAATAAATAATGGTATATCTTTTTTATCACTTTGTCCTCTGTTCCTAATAAAATTTTATCTAATTCTATATGGTCTAATTTTATTCCCCATTCTTTTTTGTCCTTCATATATCGCGATTGTACTTGGAGATATGCCCACCATTCAAGTTCTACTCCTTCTTCTGATAGCTTTTTCCTCAATTTTAGTTCTCCTCCTTCATCTAAAATGTCCTTGTATGTGATTACCCTTCCTAATTTCATGAAATTTGGGTGTATGAACATCTCCAATGTAGATAACCAGTTGGGAATTTCCATATAATTGTTTTTTTTTATTCTGGCCTAAACATCTAGGAAAGCCTGTCTGATGTAATGTTTCTGGAAGTACTGGTGAGCCTTATGTTTTCCTTCCCAAAGAATCGCGTGCCACCCTATCTGCATATCATGGCCTTCTAGTAACCTCCTATTTCTCAAATGTATCCACTCTTTCTCCCAGGTGAGCACTGCTGCTTGATAGTATTTTTCCCAATCTGGAAAGCCAAATCCTCCTCTTTCCTTAGAGTCCTGTAAAAGTTTAAATTTAATTCTCAGTTTTCTCCCTTGCCAAATGAATTTAGATATGATTTTATTTAAATTTCCAAAGAATTCCTTTCCTGATCTGATTGGTATACATTGAAATAAAAAAAGTAACTTGGGTAATACGTTCATCTTTATCGTTGCAACTCTTCCCATAAAGGAGAGCTGCAAATTTTTCCACCTATCTAAATCTGCTTTAATTTGATCAACTAATTTATCATAATTATCTCTTTTAAGTGTGATGTATCTTGCCATCAATTGGATCCCTAGGTATCTCACCTTCTTTGTTGTCTGAATGTTTATTTTCCCAACTACCTCATTTTCTTGCAGTTTCGTCATATTCTTAACAAACATTTATTTTTTTCTTTATTAATCCTCAGACCTGCTACTTCTCCATATTCTCCCAGCACTTCCAGCAGTCTTATACCAGACTTTAGGGGTTCTTCCATAATAAAAACCAAATCATCTGCGAAGGCCTGTAATTTAAATATTTCCTTTTTAATTTCTAAACCTTTAATTTGTTCATGTTTCTGAATTATTCTTGTCAAAACTTCTAAGGAAAGAACAAACAATAATGGTGAGAGTGGACAACCTTGTCTTGTGCCTTTTTGTATTTGAAAACTTTTGGTTGTTTCTCCATTTATTACTACTTTTGCTTCCTGTTTCGATAAATTGCTTTGAACATGTTTATAAAGTTTTCGCCAAATTCCATATGTTTTAGTTGGTTCAACATAAAATCCCATTTAACATTGTCAAATGCTTTTTGCACATTGACAAAAATTAGTGCCATGCGTTTTTCATTGTGCTTCTCATAGTATTCCAACGTGTCTAGTATAATCCTGACATTGTATCTTATCTGCCTCTTGGGCAAGAAGCCATTTTGGTCAGTATGAATAAATTCAACTAAAAACCTTTTTAACCTTCCTGCCATTATCGCCATAAAAATTTTGTAATCTGAATTAAGTAATGATATGGGCCTATAGTTTTTAATAAATGTCAGATCAGAATTCTTCTTAGGGATTAATGTAATAGTTGCTTCTTCCCATGAGGTCAGGGTCTTTTCTTCTTTTAACACCTCATTGAATACATCTAATAGGGTTGGACCTAAAAGTTCTTGAAATTGTTTATATATTTCAGATGGTAATCCATCAGGACCTGGCGTCTTGTTGCTTTTTTGCCTTTTAATTGCCTCTGTGATTTCTAGGAGTGTTATATCCTTGTTTAACATGTTTTTAACCTCTTCCGGAACCTTCGGTAGATCGGCTTTCTGGAGGCATTGAAATATTTTATCCTCGCTAATACTTTCTTCATCTTTATAAAGTTTCTTATAAAATTCGTATGTCACTTTTCTTTTTCCTTCGCTCTGGTGAATCATCTCCCCCTCTTCATTACATAATTTACTAATCCATCTCTTATCTTTTTGTTTCTTCAATCTGTAGGCCAACCATTGCCCAGGTTTATTTGCATGTTCAAAAAAAATTGTCTAATACCTTTTATTTTCTGTGCCAGTTCCTCCTTCTCCATAATATTCAATTTGTGCTTAATTAGGTCTAATTGCTGTTTCACGTCCTGACTTTGTGGTTTGTTTGTTTTTTTGTAGTTCTGTCTCCAGTTTCCTATGTTCTTCCTCTAAATTCTTTTGACGTTGCCTTTTTTTTTTTCATTGGCCATATATGCAATTGCAACTCCTCTCATGACTGCTTTGGCCGTATCCCATAAGTTTTGGCTGTTCGTATCTTCTTTCTTGTTTGTTTGGAGGAACATATGCATTTGCTCTTCCATCTTAAATTTGAATTCCTTCTGATTCAAAATTGCTCTTTTTAAAGTCCACCTCCTTATTTTTTTCTGTTCTTTCCATCTGATTGTCACTGAATTGTGGTCTGCCCATAGATTTTTACAATAGACAGCTATCCTGTCTATTGTAACATCCTCCACTTCCAAGTTTAATTCTTTTGATATCCAAGCCATATCAATTCTAGACCACGATAAGTGGCGACCAGAGTAATATGTAAACTGCCTTGTCCTCAAATTTCTATCCCTCCAGCTATCCTGTATGTTAAATTCCTCCACCATTTTAAAGAAAGTACTAGGTAATGTTCTTCTAATTCCTTTCCTTGCTTTATCACTTTTATAATCTAAATCTCTATCCACTATTGCATTAAAATCACCCAATAAGCAAATATTCTCATTTTCAATTTCTCCGATAACCTTATGCAGTTTCTTATAGAATTGTTTTTGTCTCTCGTTTGGGGCATAAATTCCTACAAGGACCACTTTTTTTGGTTCAAAAAAACCTCCAGTATTAATATTCTACCCTCTTCGTCCTTGTAGATTTGTTTTGCCGAAATTCCTTCCCTAATATACGCCACTATTCCTCCCTTCTTCTGTTGTGATAGTGACACATAGTTCCCAACTTGGGGTAGTTTAGTAAATCTTGATGCTGCCTCTTTATATGTGTTTCTTGTAGGATTATTATAGCTCCAATTTTCTTGAAGAGATCTCTGGTCCTCCCTATTCTATTGTTTTCTTCTATTTCTTTGCACTGTTCGTTTAAGAAGGCATTCTTATCTCGTCTAGCTATTCTCTGGAATTCTGCATTCAATTGGGTGTATCTTTCTCTTTCTCCCTTGCCTTTCGCTTCCTTTCTTTCCTCAGCTATTTGCAAAGCTTTCTCAGACAGCCATTTTGCTTTCTTGCATTTCTTTTTCTTTGGGATGGTTTTAGTTGCTACCTCTCGTACAGTGTTGCAAGTGGCCTAGTGCTTTTCCCTACTTTCTTCAATTTAAGCCTAAATTTTGCAACGAGAAGCTCATGATCTGAGCCACAGTCAGCTCCTAGTCTTGTTTTTACTGACTGTATAAAGCTTCTCCATCTTTGGCACATAGTCAATCTGATTTCTGTGTTGACTATCTGGTGATGTCCATGTGTAGAGTCATCTCTTGGGTTGTTGGAAAAGAGTGTTTGCTATGACCATCATATTCTCTTGACAAAATTCTACCAGTCTTGCCTGTTATTCTGGTTATCTTTTGGCTTCCTACTTTAGCATTCCAATCCCCCATGATGATAAGGACATCATTTTTTGGTGTTAATTCTAGAAGGTGTTGTAGGGCTTCATAGAACTGGTTGGTAGGGTGAGGGACCTGTGTATGTGTGAGAGAGAGAGGTGGGGGACGACAATGGAGAGAACATTGCTGCCAGCCCTGGATAACTCTCCGAGGTTGAATCGGATATCTCTCTCTCTCTCTCTATCTCTATCTCTCTCTTTCTCCCTCTCTCTCTCTCTCACATACACACACCGTTCTTTCTTTGGGATCGCAGCACAGACGCCCGTCCCAGGATTGCAAGGCTGAAGGCTTCGGATGGAGCATTTTGGGGATGTGTGGCTGTGCTGCGATCTCAAGTGCAATCCCCATTGACTTTCTTGCCAAAAAGATCACAGAAGGTGATCACATGACCCCAGAACATTGCAACTGTCATAAATACATGCCAGTTTCCAAGTGTCTGAATTTTGACCACATGACCTTGGGGATGCTTCAATGGTCGCAAGTGTGAAAAATGATCATAAGTCGCTTTTTCCCGTGCCATTGTAACTTCAAACAGTC
>QLTV01001024.1:55580-77925 GCA_003457575.1 Thermophis baileyi
AATGGCTGCGGGAAGGATCCGTCCCTCAAGGACGCGTTGACTAAAGCCTGGAGCCAGCCTCGTGTCACCTCCTTGCTGGCCGAAACCAGCCAGGAGGGGCACGGGCCCAACAAACAAGTGGAGGAACTCATCGCCCCTACAGCCTTGGCCACTTCCTCAGGAGTCACAGCCTCACACTCCTCCCACAAAATTGGATTAAGACCTGCCCCTGTCATCTCAGCTTGACTTGCCCAATCAGACTCCAGGTCCATCCGAATCTGAGCGACTTTCTCTGCCAAATACTGTACAAATTCCTCAGCTCTCCCCTGCAAAGGTTCCTCCTTTCCCTCAATGTTAACGAGTTACCTTGAACAGGGCGGCTGGGCGAGAATCAGCAGATGCAATAAGAGCGGAAAAATGCAACCGTTTTGCCGCCCGTATCGCCACTAAATAAGTCCTAATGAAGGCTCTTAGAAGTGCTCGGTCAGATTTCAGATTTTATTTTAGCTGTGTATTCATCTAAAAAGGATCTTAAAGATCTCCTGATATCTTCTCTGTCCTCTTACAGGTAGCCATCCCTTCAAAATATAACTAAAATTTAAATTTTGAAATTGAAAATTTTAAGTTTGTAAATTTATAGCATTAAATCCAATAGCTTGGATAATGCTACTGAAGAGTTGAAAAGGATTCACAATTGTACAGTCTTTGGCTCCCTCCTGTGGTCAAATAATGCTACTGTAGTAAAAGAGAGAAATAAACTTGATCTGTGCCTCTTTGTATAACAGCCCACACTGCTACGCCAATCAGAGGTGAATGAAAATCAAAGCTATTTCTACCAGCAAGAGCAGAGCACCATTTAGGTAGTTTTTGTTTTAAAAATGAAAAGGTTCAGCTGAGTCTATTGAAAATATAAAATCCTCTAAGAAGTTTAAATTCAAAAGTTTCACAAATAGTTTCCACAGTGATTTCCAGCTTCTTTACTTTGGTTTGGATACACCAACTCCTCCCCTCCTCATCATCTTAAAGTCCTGGAGCCTCAGAAATAACGATGTTTCTACAAAAAGGAAAAGGCAAACTGCAGTCAAAGGAAGGCTCATTTAGAATAAAAGTTAAATATGCAAAAGCTAGTGTCTAAGAAGCAGTGGCAGACTTTATTGTCCATTTAAAATGGCTACTTCTTCCACAGTGAACTTATTTCTTGGTTACCCATCCCCTAGCCAGAGACTCACCCGATTACTTCTTCTTCTTCAAGAAGCTTTCTGAGAGCATCTGGCTATCCAGGGGAGCAAAACAGTTGATTTCCAGAACTTCCCCTTTCCCAGGGAAGTTTCTTCTGCCTTAGAAAACATTCTAAAGCATAAAACTGTGGAAAATCTGTAGCAGTCCAAGTGAAATGCTACCAGTAAGACCCCAGACTTCTGACTGTTTTTGACTATCATATTTACAAATGTTATCCAAGGCAGTTGCTAATTGAAAACTACTGGTATTATTTACTTTCTAAATGTAATATTATCTATGTTTTGTTATACTTTATATTATTTTCTCAAATATTACTCAATTGCATTTTAATCTGCTTTGGGGCACCCTTGGGCCATGCCTCAAAGGAGAAGTAGCAATCACTCGGAGTCCTTTGGGCTGTTCCGTGACCGTCGCGTCTCAATTACAGCACTTGTTCTGAATTCACTCCTCTATGCATGCTTTTGCTGAATAGGAATTAACTCTCATGGAAATGACTCAGGATCTTATTTTCCATTCTTTTCAGTTCCTTGAAGGTTGCGGGTGAAATCTGGTTCAAAGCATATCATCGTGAACAGGAAATACAAAATCCTAAAATCTGCCTTCAACAAGGGAAGAAGGGTGAAGAGACACGAGAGATCTGAGATGGACCTGACAAGTTTCAGGCATAGGAAATCTAAACTAATTTATGGATGAAACAGAATGCTGGAGGGACTTTCGACCTCAGCTGAACTTTTGGCATGTTTCCTAATGAAATATAAGCACTGCAAGCAACACATTTTCTCTTTTCTGCTTCTGGGTCTTGGGTGCATCATAAATAAAGATGTAGAAAAGTTTCTCAAAAATTTTCATTGAACTGCTTTGTTGCTATTTTTTACGCTTGATGCCTCTTTTACAGTAGTCATGGAAATAAATTTAACAGCTGTTGTAATGGATCCTGGATTACACAATGAGCCTAGGCCACATCAGCAGATACAAAACATAGCTAAGAAACTAATTCATATGTCACCTACTTTGTCTTCACCATTTGCTGGTGGAAATGCAGCTCACAGGACAATGTGTGTTCAAGTCAGTGCTGAAATGACAAAGAGAAAAAGAAGCTGATTTTATAAGAGTGCAAAGGAAGTGGTGTTTTTCAGTGTTGCTAACATGCTGACATGTCAGCACTGCTTCAAAGCCGGCATCATGATATGGCCAGCGATATGTCCAACAGCAAATGCATGGTATAATCTTGGTGGTGAAAGTCCTATAATAAACACAGGATAATGTTTTTTTTTTTTAATGCCCAACCAGAACCAGAAAAAAATGGTACTTTAGAAGTAAGAAAAGAAAACAAGAAAAACATGAAATCAGTTTAATCTGAGAAGTAGTGCCAGGGTTTATGTAAATGAAGATTCAATCATCCAGGCCAAAAGTACTTTAAAAGGTTAAATCATAGCAACTGGACCAAGTTTATTAAAACTGAGACGTTTCATTACTCATCCAAATAACTTCTTTGGTCAAAAAGAGAATTTGGATAGATAGTCTGTATAGCAAGAGTTGGCTCTTTCCAACGACTCTCTGCCTATCCAAATTCTCATTTTGACTAAAGAAATTACTTGGATGAGTAATGAAATGTCTCAGTTTTAATAAACTTGGTCCAGTTGCCATGATTTAACCCTTTAAGATAGTGGCAGGGTGAATAACTCACTCTGGATTATGAGTAAATTACTAAAGTAAGAGATCAAACAGAGACCTAAAATGTGTGCTTTGTATATCCACCTGGAACACAAAAATTAAATTAAACAAAAAACAAAACATTAAATTAAATAACAGTTATTAAAATGGACAATCGGAAATAGTTAAATGCACATTCCTATACATGTATGCAAAAGTAGCACAATTAAGTGAAACTTGCAATTCTAAATATATTTCCTCAGAAAAACTTGCCCAGCTTTCCAAGGTACTAGATTGCTGCTGCCCTAATCTCATTCTTTTATCCTCCTGTGTGCTGATTGTGGGAGTTTAAATCCCAAACATCTGATGAGCACAGTACTACAGAAGATATCTTAAATAATAATTACAGTGGATCTTGATGGGGTTTAGTTCTGAATAAAAAGAGTCTGGAGTGTGTTTCATATACAGATAGTCCTTGACATATGACCAGTCACTTAATGACTGTTTGAAGCTACTGCCTGTATAAATAGTCCTCAACCTAGGACCACAATTGAGTCTAAAATTTATGTTGCTAAGCGAGACAGTTGTTAAGTGAATTATGTCCTAATGACAGTTGTTAAGTGAATTTTACCACCTTTCTTGCCACAGGTGTTAAGTGAATCACTGCAGTTGTTAAGTTAGTTACAAAGATGTTATGTGAATCCGGCTTCCCCGTTGATTTTTGCTCATCAGAAGGTAGCAAAAGGGAATCACTTGAACCCAGGACACTGCAACCGTCATAAATATGAGTCAGTTGCCAAGCGTCTGGATTTTGATCGCATGACCATGGGGATGCTACAATGGTTGTAAGTGTGAAAACCGGTCATAAGTCATCTTTATCAGTGCCATTGTAACTTTGAATGGTTACTAAATGAACTGTTGTAAATCAAGGACTACCCATACAGGATTTCCAACCATCGCAAAATGTTGCACCATTCCTGTGCGGGCACATGATTTAATTTCAGGTGCTTGATAATCATTTCACATTTACATTTTTGAAAGCAGATCCCTGTGTTTTAATCTATGTGGCTCTTTAAGAGTTTAAAAAGATGAGATTTCATTTTGGAATTGCAGTAGCAATTTAGCTCTTTGTTCTCATCAAATCCTTATATTGAACACACGAGGTCAGCAAAGAGCTAAAGATTTATTTCTTTGCTGACCTCAATTAGTTTAATGCATACAGTTTCTGATTTGAGATTGAAATGAAGCTGTGCAAAGTACTGCAGCACCCCTCCAACTCACACATAGATGGCGCTTGGCCTCCCAGGACTTCCTCCACCACCCTGAAGCACCCCGTACTTCTTACATGGGATTTGTCCACTTAATGACCCACAATCCTTGCTTAACGACTGCAACCAGGAGTGTCGGGACTGTAGTCATTGAGTAAAGTGTTCATTTGACATCGCACTTAACTACTGTTTCACTCAATGACCAAGATTCAGTCCCAATTGTGTTTGTAAGTTGAGGACTACCTGTAAATAAAAGAATTTTAAAGGAATATATCTTCAAATATACAAATCACAATAAAAGGACAGAGGTCAGAATTGTATAGTCACTCTGAACTATTTCAGAATCTTTCAGTTCATTGAAATCTCTCCACTTTCAAAGAACCCTAAAAACTACCATTCTGGGAAAGCTTAATTCAAGGCAAAAGTAAAGATGAGAATGAGACAGAAAAGGGAAACTATGGTGGAATTAACAACCTCAGTAGTTTACAAAAAAGAAAACAGCCATACAACTTCAATTTACTATTTGTCATAGGCATATTTGACAGTGATATATTTCACTGTTACTATTTACTTCTCGCTTCTCAAATTACTGTAAACTTTCAGGAAAAAGCATTCAGGTTTGGAACTGCTCAAAGGAAAAACTAAATGCTTATATCTCTCCCCTGAACTCAGTGGAAGTTTAAAATACTGGATTTAAGTCTGATTATGTCTGGCATTCTCCTTTTATTTGCTTTGCAGAGCAAGGACTAGAATATTAAGATTTTGCTAAAATCATCAAAAGTTTGCAAAATTCATCTAAATTAGCAAAACTTCAACAAATCAGCATATTGATTTTTCATTTTTAGTAGAAGATAAGCATGTGTATTTGTCATGCCTGCAACATAAATTTGTGTATGTAATTATTGTATTGCTATTGTTGTTCTTTAATGTATCTTGAGCTCCATCTAGTGGACAAACATGAATCTATTGATTGGAAGTTGACCGGACCCTTTAAGGGTCATCTTCCCATCAACTCTCATTCCAAAAACAAGTGCATCCTGGGAAGCCAGACTCCATTTCCTTTAGCATTCTGAGGAAACTGGAGCACCAGGAAGAATCCAGCCTAATCCGTGACACACATTCATTTGAGGACAAAAATCCACATCCCATACACACAGCATTGCTGGTGAGATTTAGATTTATCTGTATTTATTAATAGTTATGCTCACCAGCAACTCAACACTGCTTATTTTGTATTTGAGTTCTTTATTTATTTTATTTATTTATTTTTATTTGTCAAGCGTATATATGATTACGAACAAAGTATAAACAGAGTATAAACATGTTTGTGAATATATAAATACAAGATTATTGAGAACTCTTGCTTTGAGTTGCCATGGGCGAGTAGGCAGCAATATAAATTTTCTAAAATAAATGAACAAACAAACAAACAAATAAATAAATAATGTATGTATTTCTATTTTTCCCAGTTTCACCCATCCTGTTCCTTTATTAAAGCATCCAGATCTATGCATACAGTCTGTTTTATTGGAGGATAGGTGGGTTTAGCTGCATGTAAAGCTGCACACAGAGTAATGTGTAGTGAGGACAGAACAGTATTTCTGATGGATCTAGTGTATCCACACACACAGTTTTTTCTCCAATAATAAGGAATTAAATGTACAAGAATAAAAAAAACTTCCTTTTTATGATCCTGTAGTCCCTATTCAGGGTAGCGTTGTGGTGACTGGATGGAGTTGAGCATTTACTGCCTGGTTGCCCTTCCTAACACCAGACAGAGTTCACATCAGATATTTTTTCTTTGCACCCTAGGAGAGAAACCACTACCAAGGATTAATCTCTCAACCTTCTGAGTGGGAGACAAGCATCTTCACCACTAGGCCATCATGCTGCTCATTTAAATATACAAGAATAATTTAGAAATAAATTGCATCCTATTTGCTTGTTAGTTTCTTTTAAAAAATTATAAAAGTAAATAAATTACATAAATTATAAATCTGCATCTATTATTTAAAGATAATTAAGTATATATGCTGCCCAAAATCAATAGTTCAGTTTTAATCTCGATTATTGCTGTCACAACTGCTAAGTGATTCTTTCCATGGTTGTGCCAATCACCTACATTTGAATAGGTGGAAGACTATATTGGCATGAAACTTATTGTCCCCATCAGGTCAGTGATGGCGAACCTATGGCACACATGCCAGAAGTGGCACGCAGAGCCATCTCTCCGGCCACGCCAGCCATCGCCTGTTGCTCTTCCGGGCTGCTCTTCGCGCAGAGGTGGGTTCCTACCGGTTCTAACCGGTTCTTTAGAACCGTTAGTAGCTCGGCGATGACATCAGGGAGCCAGTTCTGTCGGTGTCTCCGTTGGCGCCACCATCTTGGATTTTGCTTCTGCGCATGCTGCGCGCACGCACGGCGCGACCCTGAGCGAACTGACAGCAAAAGGATCCAGAACCCACCCCTGTCTTCGTGCACACGGGAGCGCCGGAAACTGGAAGAGCAGCTCCCTGGCGCGCATGCGCACGCCGGGAAACTGAGCTTCTGGTTTCCGATGTGCTGGTCTTTGCACGCGCATGCATGCCAGATACCGGAAAACCAGGTGACCAGTGCGCATGCGCATTCCGGAAACCGGAAACTGCTCTTCCGGTTTCCAGCACTCCCCCGCACATGCGCGCATGCTCCCAAGCCCCCACCTATCTGATAGTGGCAGCAGCTCCTTCTCCTGCCTTCAAGGCCTTTTCCTCTTCCCTGTTCATCACAGCAGGCACCAATCTGCTGATAAAACCTGATAGTTTTTATATACTTTGATGCTGTCCTCAGTTAGTGTTAAAACAAGGGGTGTTAAAACAACAATATTACTTTAACACTGGCATGTGATTTGTGGCTGTTTCATTCATGGCAGAAAGATGATGCCAGAGCAAGTTTGTGCTGTAGCTAAGTGGAAATCAGGAAAAGTCCTGAGACAACACAAAATGGGAGATCTTGTTATAGATTTCTATCTGCTTGCTGAGATGACCGTGAAAAATATTTGGCTTACAGGGATTTTGGTAAGAGACAAATTTTCCTCATAAGGAATGTTAGACTCTTTCATGGGGAACAATGTGGGCATATTTTCTTGTTTGTGTGTGGGTTTTGAAGGAGATAACCAAACAGAGATTAAAGCCTCGAACAAAGAAGAGGAAGAAAAACCCATGTGCTGCTCATATGTGGCTTGCTCTTGCTTCTGTTTGTCCTCTCATTCCTTATAATCTGTATATGCTGTGGAGTTTAATGTTTGAGGATGATATGAGGACATGGCATCCAACAGCAAATACATTGCATCATCTTGTACCAGCTTTCAAGGGACAGGTGAACACATTGCAGCCTTTTTAGAGCCACCCAATTTGTAATCTTGCTGATTGAACAGTGGCCTCATTTTCTGATTCCGCAATCAATCCTCCCTTTTGTCATCCTTAGATTTCTCTGTATGAAGCCAATTAAGAAATATTTTTTCTCATTACAGACCTCTATGTAGCATTTGTTTCTAAGGCCATTTAATTAAACGTCAGAGAAGTATTTGGATGCATATGTAGAGAACCGAGATAAATATAATATCTTTGTACTTGTTAGGGTGCAAAACACAAAATAGTATCTTCAAGTCATTGATTAGTAGCTCAGCCCTTCATCTTCATCTCATCATCACGTGACGACTTATCACAACGTTTTTTCCCTTCGCTAAACCAGGGGTGGGTGTGGCCAGCACATGACGCATTAGGCCCACGGGCCGTGAGTTTGACACCCCTGTCTTAGAGAGGACAAAAGCCTGAATTCATAAGTATGTTATACCATATTTAGTAATCCTATTCTAATATATGTTCCTAGTAGATATGTGCAACGAAAATGAGTAGATGTCTATGATAATTTTTTTCAAATGCTACATAGTGGTTCATTTATGATTAGTAATTAATACACATTTGTTAAACATGAATTTAACTTATGAGTAAAAGGAATTTATGAAGGGAAAGCAGAATCTTATGGTCTTACATTCCCCATGACTGAAGAGAAACCATGCACCACATCATGCATAAACATTCCTGATCTGGAAATGGCATAGAAACTACAACCTTTTGGAAAATTCAGAGGAATCGTAGTCTACTTCAGAAATCTATACATAACCATATTAAAACTTTTCTCAGCATTGAAATAAATAATAACAGCTGGATTCTGTTTATTTTGAATTATAATGAAAGCTTAATTAAGAGTCCTCTTGTGGCATTTTGATGGCACCATATGAATCCAGTCTGAGTTGGGAGCATAATTTTGAAAAAAGCTACCTGTAAACCTGTAAACCATGGACTCAAATAAAACCTTAGCAATTATATTCATCAAGGGAAGAGGCCTATAACTGAAATATGGTACTTTGAAATCATTACTTTCTGATGTAACACAATACTTCGGTTAGTGCAGCCCAAGATTATTCTTTTCTAGATCTCCATAATACTGCTTGCTCATACTTGTCTGAATATATCATCCTAAATTTGTACAGGAATAGAATTTTGCAGCTAATCATCTTCTTCAAGGCTACATCCTAATAGATGGACACCCCAAGCTACTAACCTTAGCATTTATGTGCAACACCATGATCTCCTCATACTATTTCTTTTATTATTTTCACAGCTTATCTTACAACATAAGTTGATCTGTGCTATTATATGAGCACTGCATGTAATACTTTTTAATTGTTAGGTGGATGGATTGCAATGTATTTTATTGCAAATACTTTATGTGGGTGTAATACAGATTATCCAATAGATGCCCATGTAGTATAATTGTCAATTATTTCTTAGCTGATGCAAGAAACATTTCCTAGCTGCTTGAAACTAATCAAGATCCAAGTATATCCTCCATTGATTTTTCCATAATCATGTCATTGGAGTATTGTGTCCAGTTCAATTCAAAAAGGGCTTTGACAACTGAAGCAAGTGCAGAGAGGGGCTAGCAAGTTGGGGAAGAATCAGGAAACCAAGCACTATGGGGAATGTTTAAAAGATCTGAGTATCTTCAGTCTAGATACTTACAGACGATGTGATAGCCCTCTTTAAATATTTGAAGGGCTGTCACATGGAAGAATAGTGGACATGTGCTATTGCCCCAGAGGACAGGACCAGAACTAATGGATTAAAATTACATAGAAAGAAGTTCTGGCAAGACTCCAGGAAGTACTTTTCGGTGAGTAGAACAGATGGACAAGTGGTAAGTTATTCAATAGAAACAGTCCAATGGAGTTTTGATGTTCAGGATTGTTCAGCTCAGGATCCCATGCTGAGCAGAGGGTTGCACTCAGTGACCACTAAGTCCCTTCCAACCCAATGATTCTATGAATTCATAAAAAAATCCCTTTGTCCCCACCATAAAAGTGACATATGATGCCAACACTCCGTGTGTTTGACATTTGTCTAAGCAGTTTGGAGAAGCTGGAGTGGATGGGTGAGAGGTGAGCTTCCGAATGCAAAAAGAATATCCTGAAATGCAGCAACAACATTACCCTGATATAACAGCAAACTAGGATGAAACAGTCTTGTCTCTTTTTGGCTAGCCAAAACCAAAACATTTTAGCCCCCTCCCCCAAGTTTCATGCACCAATTGATTATGCCCACTTATCTTGACTGTCTTGCCCTTTTTTCTGCCAGATAGATTAGGGTTAAGTTTATTGATTAGTGATTGAGACAGTTAATTTTGTGAATTTATGTACCATGCCATAACCACAAAGGTAGTGCAACAATTAGTTATGTCTGCAGCAGGCAAGAACTTTTCAGGGGGTCCTTGCTGCTCTCTGAGCTTGGTTGTTTTCTTGCAGATGTTTCATTACCCAAATTAGGTAACATCATCAATGCTAATATGTAGTGGGGTTTATTCTCAGTATATTATAGTGGCTGGCCCTGTCACTAGAATATAAACTGAGAGCAACTCCACTCCTTACTAGCACTGATGATGTTACCTAGTTTGGGTAATGAAATGTCTGCAAGAAAACAAACAAGCTCAGAGAGCACCAAGGACCCCTCATTTCAACCCTGAGCTACAAACAACTCACCACAGCCAACTTACCATGGGACAATTTGCCACAGGGCAAAAGTTACTTAATATTGAAGAAATAGTGAAATAGAATCATTAAAGAAAGGATGCAAAAGGAGGGACAAAATGAAATGTGAATGACAAAAATTAAAATTATTTTTAAAAATATTTTAAATAAATAAATAAAATTGTTGAATTGGCCTGTGGTGAGTTTTCACATGGCAAATTAGCCACAGCGAATTGTCCTGTGGTGAGTTGCCTTTGGCGAGCTAGCCATGGTGAATTGACAATGGTGAGTTGGCCTTGGCAAGTTTTCCCATTCCGGCTTTCAGACATGAGATTTTAACACTTAGTGGCAGACAATAAAAGCAATTAAAGCCAGGGTTTTTTTAAGCTGTGTTTTTCAACCACACAATCATGGTGCAGTGAGCATGGGAGTAAAGGAGGATCTTTCCTAAATTTTGCATCATTACAAATTAAATGAAGTTGACAAAGTGGTAAAAGAGCAATAGATTAGGACTGGACTGTGTTTCAGGATCAATTCTAAAAACATGCTTCAGAAAATGTAAGAGCCAGCCCTTTTTCCATGTCATAGTTGCTTTAATGAGTTACAGGCAGGTGCTGCGTTTTGAAGAACCTCCTCTAAACTGAATCCAGAGCACAGAAGTACCATGATGTACATCATTTTGGAGATACGGATCAGTTGAACTGTCAGTGGAGGATGGATTATGTAGGAGGATTAATCTTGCTGTTTGAAAGTAGCATCTCATCTGCACTGTTGACAGGACACTTCATTGCCATACGTTTCGTTATTATGGCTCAATATTCAAAGTGGAGCTTCATGGATTTGATGGCCCCATTTAAAGGAAAACTAATCCTCTGAGGGTGGAAATTATGTTTGCAAAACAGCAAAAATAGCAACACAAACATATATGCATGAAGAGACATTTGTTCAGGACTGCCAGGACTTGTGTTTTTAGCTTGGGAGCGTGCAAATTAATCTAACCATTTTTTTTTTATCGTGTTCCTGTTTCTCTCCCATCTGCCCAATATGTCTTGGCTCTGGATTGGAGTGGAAGTAGTCACCAAATTCCAGACAGCTTTTGCAGGCTAAAAGGAGAATTGGCTCTGATAGGTCCTCATAGACATTTCCTTTCTCAGCATAAATGTTCCATCTATGTGGGGACATGTGGGTACGTCAAAATCCATGAAACTAGTAGAAAAATCACCCTCTAACTATAATAATCATGATGCAATATCTGTATGCATCACTCCTTATGGAACTGGAGAACATATTCTTAAGAAAAAGGATATCCTGCTTTGATCAAGGAAATTGAAAGAAAATAATTCAAAATTCATTTGACCAAGAGCCATCTGTTTTGAAATTCTCAGTCTATGTCTTAGTGGATTTATGTAGCTGTGGCAACACTGCTCCAAGTGGCACTAGGAAATTGAGGCCAGAAAGACGGTTACAGAGATGAGAGGTTTGAGTAAATGAAGAGGCTAGCTAAATCTGATTGCAGGTTGGCACTCTTCAAATAGAGTAGAACTTGATTCCTGACTTCCCAATGGAAGGTGATTGTGATTTCTCAGATGAGTCTGCAGCCCTGGAATGCCCAAATGAACTCTCAGCCAGGTACCGTACTAAACAGGTTCCAGCTTGCTGAGTATATCTGAGATCAGCCAAGGCAAAAGAAGCCAGGCCAGGCATCAGCTGTTGTGACTTGGGGTTTTGACAGCTGCCAAAATATGGAACGTTAATGCCAACTCCAGAATTGAATTTTACTGAACTTTTGTATTTGGATAAGTCAGTCTGGTCCAGAAAGGAAATGAATAAAACACTCCTACAAGTAATGTTACAAGAATTGTGGATAATTAAACATCCATTCTACTGAGCCAATTACCGTATTTTTCAGAGTATAAGACACACTTCCCCCCCCCCAAAAGAGGCTGAAAATTTGGGTGAGTCTTATACTCCAAATGTAGCTTTTTTGAAGCTTTTTTTTTCAGCCCTAATGAAGCGCTAGCGAGTGAAGCGATCTTCCGCGCTTTGCCTTCTTTTCTCATTGCTGCTCCCTCCGACAATCAGCTGTGCTTTAGAAGCTGTTTTTCAGCCCTAATGCTCTAGCGAGTGAAGCGATCTTCTGCGTTTCGCCTGCTTTTCTCATTGCTTCTCTCTCCGAGGATCAGCTGTGCTTTAGAAGCTGTTTTTTATCCCCAAGCAGGGAATAAAAAGCGCACACGCGTGCGCTCAAAACCAGCGAACTAATGCGCTGAAGCTGACCAGACTAAGGACGCTAGCCAGATGAATACCTGGTAGGCAGAATTTCCCCCCCCCCTATTTTCCTCCCCAAAAACTAAGGTGCGTCTTATACTCCGGTGCATCTTATACTCCGAAAAATACGGTACTTTCTGGGAATTATTGTTAAATTTCACATTTAGGTTTATTAGCTGTTGGGCATTGTATTACTGGCTAGAAAACAAAAAGCTTGCTATGATTGAATTTCTTGTCTTATACAAGAGTTTTCTAAAGTACAGTATGCCTATCCTTACTTCTGATCAAGCTATTTTCTCAGGATCTGGGGTAGGGCTACCTAAAATGAAAACCCAAAAATGATCTGAAAGTCAGGGATGTCCACATGGTATGGTCCAAAAAGTGAAGATGTCTAGTTTTTATGTAGGTCCTTTGATTGTGCTGTTGTGGACAACAAACTTGACTTTGTTTACCACAGCTTGCAGAAACCCCAATACATATCACCTTTCGAATGGAGAGTGGAGAGAAAATTAGGCACCATCTTTTTTTCTATTGCTATCCATATCAATTAATGGTATATCCACAAAATCCACTTCTGGTAATCATCCCAGAAGACAGTTGCAGCATTCTTGCATCCTCTTTTTAAATTAACTTTAACAATCTGGGTCCTCATTTTACCCACCTCAGAAGGATGGAAGGCTGAGTCAACCTTGAGCCGGGTGAGATTTGATCTGCCAAACTGCTGGCAACCAGTGATCAGCAGAAGTAGCCTGCGGTACTGCACTCTAACCACTGCGCCACCACGGCCCTAATCCCAATCTGGCAGGAGACAGACCTGCAGAAACTGTTGGCAGAGCTATCCAATGACCTCAAAGTGCAGGGGATGACATAAATCAAATCCAAACTCTGCGAAGCTTTAACAACCAGTGCTTTGAACTTTCTAGAAACAAAAGGGTGTGTGAAATCTTCAATAAAGGATGATTTGATCTCTCCAAGTTCTGCCAAGAGATCAGCTTGACTGCTGTATTCTAATAGATGTTCCTAGATATGTTTCTGGGGCAAACACAAAGATAGCTGTATAAAATGCATTATGAAATCAAACTGAGACAAGGATTTAGGTGATTTTCTTCATAGAAAGGTTGCAATTGGTTCATTGACCATATTGCTAGAAGGTGCTCCTGACTGTCACTTCAACCTATGAAGCCATGCAAATGTTTGGTTTCAGAAGCACTCAGAAACTGCATAGATCTACTGCTAGATCTAGTGGCAGATCTACCACTTTCTGGAACAGTCATTACTCACAATGAGCACTTCAGATTTGTCTGGATTCAGCCGCAATTTATTATCCCTCATCCAACATGTTATCCTCTGCAAGCAGGAGAAAACATTATTACCTGGAGATATTACAAAGGAATAGATTTGGGAGTCATCAGCATAGTGATGACCCCCAATTTCAAATCTCCTGAAAATATCTCCCCCATCCCACCCCCAGAATTCCATGTACTCAAGACAGAATGGAGCCTCAGAAGACATTATAAAAAAAAACCTCTTGCAAATAAGTTGACCACTAGGCAGGGGTGGGATTCAGCCGGTTCGGACCGGTTCAGGTGAACCGGATGTTCCAAGGACTGGCTGACCCCCGCCCACCCCACCCCGTCCCTCCCAGGAGTCTCCATGCGGCCCGTTTTGGATGCCAGGTAAGTGCAGGGCCCATGCGGAGGCTCTTGGAGGACGAAAAATGGGCCTACCGGAAGTCCAGAAATGGGCCCATTTCCGGCCTCCGGAGGGCCTCCAGAGCCTGGAGGCCGTTTTTGCCCTCCTGGAGGCTCGAAGAAAGGCTCCGGAGTCTAGGGAGGGCAAAAAATGGGCCTACCAGAAGTACCGGAAGTCTGGAAACGGGCCCATTTCTGGCCTCCGGAGCCCAGGGGAGGCCGTTTTCACCCTCCTGGAGGCTCCAGGAAAGCCTCTGGAGCCTGGGGAGGGGAAAAAACGGCCCTACTGGAAGTCCGGAAACGGGCCCATTTCTGGCCTCCGGAGCCCAGGGGAGGCCGTTTTCACCCTCCTGGAGGCTCCAGGAAAGCCTCTGGAGCCTGGGGAGGGCAAAAAACGGCCCTACTGGAAGTCCGGAAATGGGCCCATTTCCGGCCTCCGGAGGGCCTCCGGTGCCCAGGGGAGGCCGTTTTTGCCCTCCTGGAGGCTCCAGGAAAGCCTCCGGAGCCTAGGGAGGGCGAAAATGCCCCCCCCCAGCCGTGGTGCAGGAGGCCGAGTAGGCCATGCCCCCATGGCCACGCCCACCCAGCAACCGGGCAGCGAACCGGGTTGCTAAAAACTTTTCAATCCCATCACTGCCACCAGGGGGCAGTATATGGCCAATTCTGTCTAGGAATTGGGCAACAAGCTGTCCAGATAAAGTAGGAGACACTGACACAAACTTGTAGTTTTATATAAATAAATATATTTAACATTTAAATTTACAGCAGACAAGATAGTCAGGAACACAAGAACATCATGAGGTAAATCAAAGAGCAAACAAACACAAAGAAGAAAGAGGGGGGAAGGGAAACTCCCCCTTTATACCCACAGCAACCAATCATAATGTAGATTGCATCATGCATGAGCTAGTACTGTTCCAGCTACTAAATTTAATATCCTAACACATTCTTATTGGGATTCATCAGAAATAAGTAGCTAGATATTATTCTGTGGGCTTCAAATCAGGAATTCAACTTATAGACCATTGCATGTAGGATGGTATGTGGGAATGATTGGGTGGGGGGGGGAGACCTGCAGACTAAGCAACAGTTTGATATAGGACAGCTCAGTCTACAGGTGGAGGGAAAGCATGGGAAGCATTTTAAAAGAGACCCTCCCTAGTTTTCTGGAGAGTAAAAAAAGAGGAGGGGAGAAATACTCTGAGCCTTGCCAAACTGATTGTCATGCCTCCATATATATAATTGTATATTTTTATTACTATAGTTAATGTATCTGGAGCTCCATCTCGTGGCCAAACATAAATCTTTATTGGGACCCAGCCCTTTAAGGTTCATCTTCTTAGCATGCCTCATTCCAAAAACAAGTACATCCTTGGAAGCCAGACTCCATTTCCTTTATCCTTCTGAGGAAACAGAAGCATGGAAGAATCCAGCCTAATCGGTGGCACTGTTCATCTGAGGATAAAAATCTACATCCCATACACACAGCACTTCTGGTGAGATTTAGATTTATCTGTATTTGTTAATTGTTATGCGCACCAGCAACTCAACACTGCTAATTTTGTATTTGAATTCTTATTGTATATATTTCTATTTTTCCCAGTTTCACCCATCCTGTTCCTTTAATAAAACATCCAGATCTACACACATGGTTTGTTTTATTGGAGAATAGAGTGGTTTAGCTGCATGTCAAGCTGCACACAGGACAACATATAGCGAGGACAGAACACTGATGTTAGTCCTTCAAAATGGTCCAGATAAGAAGCACTACCAGCACCATCTTTATTGAAAAGTTACATTATTCTACAAGACTGAAAGACCACATACTCTCTAAAGACCCACATAATAGGCTGAGAAGAGTCCGGCTGCCCACCAGCCCGGAGGCCCAGCTGAGAAGCACCCAATGACCCAGCTGAGAGGCGAGGTGGCCCTGCGCACAACCTGAGTGGGGGCAGAATGGAGCTGGGTGGCAGAAGACCAGGAGCAGTGACTGGGAACAGCTGAGGAGCAGTGACAGCCGTGGACCGGTAGCTGGGAGCAGAAGAGCAGCTGAGACACAGAGCTAAATAGCAGTGAAGCAGAGCACCCAGAGCAGCACATCGTTCCTGAAACAACCAACGGGCAAGAAGACAGGGAGCAAAGGGATAAGTATCAAACACTTCGAGACAGGGAGGAAAATGATAAATTTTCCAGGCAGGGAGAAGGCCCTAAAAAACATTCTGCGATTTCCTGCAAAAACAAGTGTGATCCTTCTGCTGCTAATCCCAGGTTCCTGTTCAGCATTCTTTGTGGGGAGAAAGCATCCCTTCCCTTTGAAGCTCTGATAAGCTGAAGAGAGAGGAGACAAACTCAACATTTATCTCGTCCTTTGTATCATAACAACTGTATGCTTTCAATTTTTCAATATAAACTGCATTTTTTCTTTTTTTCTCTTTTTCTACCTTTAATATAAATTCAGATCAATTCATCTATCATTTTTATATATCTGTGGATTACAAACTATACCTAGAGGCAACCTAATTCTTCTAAATTTTGGGGAATTTTGAGAATGTTAAAATATTTTCATTTTTAGAATAACTTCCAGAATCTTTATTTTTTTTTTTAAAAAAAAAAACTTTTTAAAAGTTTTAAATTTTAAATAAATTAAAAAACCTTTTTTTTTTTGACATTTTAAAATGATTTTGTAGAAGTTTTAGGTTAACTAGTACATGAGGGCAGGTATGATATAGTTGCCATTACTGAAACTTGGTGGCATGAAACTCACGACTGGAATGTACAGTACAGTAGTGATGGAAGGATATAAGCTGTTCAAAAGAACAGACCTAACAAAAGAGGAGGTAGAGTTATATGTAAAAGATCACTACATCTGTACAGAAATGCAAAAAAAAAAAAAAGAATGAAAGCCTCCTAGAATGCATAATATAAAAGGAAAAAAGAATTATAGTGCCATAGATATATAGGACCTAAATAGGCCACATAGGGCCACCCAACCAAGCAGAAGAAATAGATGAACTTTTTGTTGTCAGTTAACAATGTATGTAGGAAACACATCACAGTAGTAATGGGGGACTTCCTCCTGATATCAACTGGGAGACAAACTTTGCATCAAGTGAGAGATCAGGTAGGTTCCTGACTAACCTAGCTGACAACTCATCCAAAAGGGGGGGGGGACTAGAGGGACAGCTATATGGTCCTAATTTTTACTAACAGAGAAGAAATGATAGAGAGGGTTGAAATTACAGGAATTTTGGGGGAGAGTGACCATGTCATACCGGAATTCCATATAATGCAGACACAAGCAATAGAACATAATCAAACCCAGGGGTGGGTTCTAACCTACCTCGCTGCCGAGGTAGGCTGCGCCTCGTGGGTGCGCGCGCAGTGCCAAAAAATAAAAAAAATTCCCAAAAAATAAAAGCCGAAAACAAGATGGTGACACATGCGCAGTGCCAGAAACTCGGCTTCTGCGCATGCGCAAAAGAAAAAAAATTAAAAAATTCCCCCCAAAATTTTTTTTCAAAAAAAAAATTCCAAAAAAAAGATGGCAGCGCCCACGGACATATAAAAAAAAAGTCAAGAAAAGAACTGGTCAACTAATGGGAGATGATGGCAAAGAAGTGACAGGCAGCAGAGAGAAAACAAAGCTGCTTAATTCCTTCTTTGCATCTGTCTTCACGCAAAAAAGAAAAAATAGCCCAAACTATCAGAAACAGAACTGTAAAAAATCAGACTAGGAATACAAATTAAAATAAAAAAATTGTAAGACAACACCTGCCCAGTCTAGAAGAGTTCAAATCACCAGGTCATGATGGATTACATCCCAGAGTTCTGAAGAAGCTAGCAGACATGATTTCAGAACCACTGAACCATATCTTTCTTTCTTTTTCTAAAAAATAATTTTTATTAGACAGTTTTTCAAAGTTTTTAACAGTTTTCCTCTTTGCAACATTTCCGCATCGGTATACATCCGTTATATATCCATTTTTTCCTTTACATCTATATATCTATACATGTGGTTCCATTATCCTTTATACATACTAATATATTAAAATACTAATTTGTAAACATACATTTTGTGTCAAATCCATCTATACAGATTTATTACTGTTTTCTAAGTCTTTTTTCCTTAATATTTTCTTAGCTTTTGCACCTATCTTCTAACCAATTATACCATACATTCCATACCAAATAGTATTCTGTTTCTCCTTTATCTTTTATCTCTTTTGTTAGTCTATCCATCTCAGCGCACTCTAACACTTTTCTTATCACACTTTCCTCTGATGGTATAGTATTATTTTTCCAGTTTTGCGCATACACAATTCTGGCTGCAGTTATGACATGTAATATTAAATATTGTATTTTTTTTATCATAATTTCCTGTAAATATGCCTAGTAAAAAAAATAATTCCGGTTTCAGTTCTATTAGTTGTTTTGTTATCTCCTCAAGCCATTTTCTTATTCTTATCCAATATTTTTTTACTACTGCACACATCCACCACATATGATAATAGGTTCCATGGGCTTGTCTGCATTTCCAGCAATCCGGTGATCTGTTCGGGAACATTTTTGCCAATCTCGCTGGGGGTAGGTGCCATCTGTAGAACATTTTATATAGGTTCTCTTTATAGGCTGCCGACATGGTCAATTTGTAATTTTTTTCCCAGAGTTTCTCCCATTTCTCTAATTCTATGTTATATCCGAAATTTTTTGTCCAAGTTATCATGGTTTCCTTGACTATTTCCTCTTCCATTCTAAATCACAATAAGTAGTTGTATATTTTCCTGATCAGTTTTTCTTCTATCCCTTGTAAAATTTTGTCCAATTCTTGTGGTTCTTTGTAAAATCCATATAGCTCTGAGTCTTTCTTGTATCTGGTCTGTAT
Source organism: Thermophis baileyi (assembly GCA_003457575.1). Classification (NCBI taxonomy): domain Eukaryota; kingdom Metazoa; phylum Chordata; class Lepidosauria; order Squamata; family Dipsadidae; genus Thermophis; species Thermophis baileyi. Next base: position 74,625 of record QLTV01001024.1, read on the forward strand.
CTGCATATATGGCCACCATTCAATGTCTATTCCCTGATTTTTTAGTTCTTGTTTCGTTTTTAATTTCCTCTGGTCATTTAACAAGTCTTTATATCTTATTATTTTATCTATATCTAATACATTTGGGTAAATTAACACTTCCATCGTTGATAACCAGGGTAGTATTTTGTTGTAGTGGTTCTTTTTAATTTTTTTTTAATATTTCTAGTAAAGCATTTCTGATTTGGTGTCTCTGAAAATAACTATGTGTTTTATTTTTCCTGTCCCATATGAATGCATGCCAGCCTATTTGTAGGTCGTGTCCTTCTAATGTCAAAATTCTTTTATTTTTTAAATCTATCTAATCCTTAAACCATGTAAGCGCTGCTGCCTGATAATACATCTCCCAATCTGGGAGCCCGAAGCCTCCTTTCTCTTTGCTGTCCTGTAGTAGTTTTAGTTTAATACGTGGTTTTTTCCCCAGCAAAATGAATTTCGTTGTTAGTTTGTTTAGGTCTTCAAAAAAGCTTTCCCCTAGGTTTATTGGTACTACTTGAAATAGAAACAGAATTCTCGGTAATATATTCATCTTAATGGAAGCTATCCTTCCAGTGAGCGACAGTTGTAGTTTTTTCCAGTACTCCAAATCCTTTTTTATTTGTTGTGTTATTTTATTATAGTTGTCTTCTTTGATTGATGAACATTTTGCTGTTAGCCAAATTCCCAAATATTTCACCTTCTTGGTCACCTGCACGCCCATTTTTTCCTCCAATTCTTTCTCCTGTTTTTTAGTGAGATTTTTTGTTATTATCTTTGTTTTGCTCTTGTTAATTTTGAGTCCTGCTACTTTGCCAAATTCTTCTATTTTTTGGACTAATTTGGGTCCTGTTTCTAATGATTCTTCTAGGATAAATCCGCAAATGCTTGGACTTTGTATTCTTTGTTTTTTATTTTCAAGCCTTTTATTTCTTGTTCTTGTCTGATTTTTAGTAGTAGTACCTCTAAGGTTAAAATAAATAATGGCGATAGGGGACATCCTTGTCTTACCCCCTTAGAGATATTAATTTTTTCTGTAGTATCTCCATTTATTATTATTTTTGCCGTTTGGGTTGTGTATATTTTTTCCACCATCTTCACAAATTTCTCCCCAAAATTCATATTTTTAGTTGTAAAACGATGAACCCCCAATTCAAATTATCGAAAGCCTTTTGGGCGTCCAGAAAGATTAATGCAGCTTGTTTCCCAGGATGGGCTTCATAGTATTCTAGGTTATTTATGATCGTTCTCATGTTATTTTTCATTTGTCTTTTCAGTAGAAACCCATTTTGGTCTGAGTGGATAAACTCATTTAGAACTTTTTTAGCTCTTTCATATATTATGGATGTAAATATTTTATAGTCCACGTTTAATAATGAGATGGGTCTGTAATTTTTAACCTGTTGGTGGTCTGTATCTTCCTTTGGTCTGAGTGTGATGTATGCTTCTGTCCATGATTCAGGTATTTTGGCTTCCGCAAGTACTTCATTGAATAATTCCAACATTAATGCATCTAATGGTTCCTGTATAATCTTATATAACTCTGCGGGAAGTCCATCTGGACCCGATGTTTTATTGTTTTTTTGCTTCTTTACTGCCTCAAATAGTTCATCATGGTTATTGATTCATTTAACATCTTTCTTTTCATCTCTGCAATCTTGGTTAAGTTCAGATATTGTTTGATATTGTCTTCTGGTATATTTTCTTGAATATGTAAGTTTTTAAAGAATTCTTGTATTATATTCTTTTTTTCTTCCCTCCTATGATGTATAACTCCCTTCTCATCTTGCAATTGATGTATTATTCTTTTCTCCTTTTCTTTTTTTAATTTGTAAGCTAACCATCTCCCCGGCTTGTTTGTGTGTTAGAAGAAATTTTGTTTTGCCATTTTGACTTTCTGTGCCATTTATTCTTGTGTGGTCAGGTTGAGTTTGTGTTTTATTAAGTCTCTTTTTTCTTTTCTTTTATTGTTTTGGGGTTCTTTCTGCAAGTCTGATTCCAATTTTTTTAAGCTGAACCATATTTTTCAAAGATCCTGGAGCACCAGGGAAATACCAGAGGACTGGAAAAGAGCTGATTTGGTTCCCATCTTCAAAAAAAGGGGGGGGAGATTCAAGAAATTATAGAGCAATCAGCCTGACATCAATACCTGGGAAGATCCTGTAAAAGATAATCAAGCAACAAATCTGAGAACACCTAGAAGTAAGCAAAGTTATAAGCAGTAGCCAACATGGGTTTGTCAAAAACAGATCATATCAAACAAATCTTTACATTCTTTGACAAAGTGACTAAATTAGTGGACCAGCAAAATACTGTGGACATAATATATTTGGATTTCAGTAAGGCATTTGACAAAGTAGACCACAATCTACTTCTTGGTAAGCTAGAAAAATGTGGCATAGACGTATTATCACCAGATGCAACACTGTTTTGCATCATCTGACTTGTTAGATAGGAATGCATAGATTGGAATTGAAATATTTCTGCTGTGTTTTTTTTTAAGGTATAGAGTATGTTCCATAAATTGGAATCTGCATTTCAGTAAAGGCAACTCAGTAAACGCTGATTTTCTTTTAATACTGCAAATTAGTGCTTTTCTGGCCTAATGTGTGCATAGACAATGTCATTGAAATAAATATGCTCACACTGAATAAGCAAAACAACCAGTGGCAACAGATCAGGTTGCTTCCTGAAGAATTCTAAGCTAAATTTTTTAGCAATTTTTAGCAATTTTAGCAAATTTTTTAGCAGTTTTTAGTAATTTTAGCCATGTTTTGTGTGTGAATGTGGTGGGTTGTCTGGTTTGACTGTGAATGGAAGAGTATGTCTGATTGGTTGTGTTGGTGAGAATGGGGGAGCCGGGGGAGGGAAATGGAGCCCCCTCTGCTGAGTGTACTAACAGAAGCAGATGGGGGCCCAGATCTGACCCTGGGCTTGGTATGAATGATATTGTCGGCCTGCCGGATAGAGGGGGGGCATTGAGGTGGGGGATGGGATCTCAAGGAGGGTGGCGGGTCGGAGCATCCCAGTGGTGTTTGGGAGAGGTAGGTATGGCGGGAACCGAAGGGCAGACCATGTGTGGAGAACTAGTACTCGCTGTATCAAAGCGATTGCCTGTTCTGACCCTTCTGGTGACTTGGGTTTNCAAGGAGGGTGCGGGTCGGAGCATCCCAGTGGTGGTTGGGAGAGGTAGGTATGGCGGGAACCGAAGGGCAGACCATGTGTGGAGAACTAGTACTCGCTGTATCAAAGCGATTGCCTGTTCCGACCATTCTGGTGACTTGGG
>QLTV01001025.1:24026-53266 GCA_003457575.1 Thermophis baileyi
CTTCTTTCATATTTATTTATTTATTAAATTTGTATGCCACCCAACTCCAAAGGGAATCTGTGTGTTCATCTGTGTGTGGCTTTTAAGTGCAGGTTGGTCCTTGACTTACAACTAGTCATTTAGTGAATGTTCAAAGTTACAATGGCAGTGAAAAAAGTGACATATGACCATTTTTCACACTTAATGACCATTGGTCGTTAAGTGTGAAAAATGGTCATAAGTCACTTTTTTCACTGCCATTGTAACTTTGAACAGTTTAGTGACTGTTCACTAAACCGGTCACCCGGTCACACGACCGCCAAGCCACTCCCACCCAGTCACATGGCCATCAAGCCACTCCCACCCAGTCACATGGCTGTCAAGCCACTCCCACCTGGTCACATGGCCGCCAAGCCACTCCCACAAAATTAAGCCACGCCCACAGAGTGGTAGTAAAAAAATTTGGAACCCACCCCTGGTGTGGATATAGAGCTTATAGAAAATAGCTAAAATAGTTTTAGTATTAAAATTAATTTTGGCATTAGTTGAAAACATTTATAATTTACAATTTATTTTTGAAGAATTGTGTAAGCTTTCCTTTTAGGAAATGAAAATGTCTCCCCAGCCACTGTAGACAGAATGACAGAGGTGGGAGGTGTTACGTTGCGTTTATGATGGAAGAGACAGACAGTGATCTTCAGCGAAAGCTCTTTATTAACAACAAGTAAAACCTAGCCAAAGGTCTGGCTGACAGTGTGCCTTTTATAGGGGGCTGTCAGTTGGCTTAGCCAATAAGAACAAGCTATTTTCCCGCCTTGGTGGCGGACCTGAGTGAAGCCTTTATTCACTGGCTTCACTCCCTAATCTGAATAGGTAACACCCCTCCCCACCCGGATGGAACATTATCCAATCAGGTTTGAACATTAACTGACGTAGCCACGCAGGTAGGTGGGGCGGCAGTGTATTCGCCCTGACCTGCGCAGTTCATTTGGAGTGGCACGCTGACTAGTCAGGTCGGCTGCTGCTGCTCCCGGACTTGCCTCTGGAATCATCTGGAACTCGGCTTTCAGCATCTCCAACTCAACTGGAACTGGTTCCATGGATACTTTGCGCCGACTGGCTCCCAGTTCTACAGGTGCTTGTGCAGTGCGGTCGTATCGTTTGGCCTTCGTTCGTGGTGCAATTTCAGAGTCTTTGTCTTTGTTAGGCAGAGAGTTTATTTCTGTTGGAGTCCATTCTGGCTGGCGGTGGACTGAGGTGCCCAATTGGCCCCGCAGTTGGTCGATGTGTCAGTGCCATATTCGACCATCCTCCAGCTCCACTCGGTAGGAACATGGCCCAGTTAGGGCTACTACCTGGGCAGGGATCCAGAGGGCACCCCCGGCATAATTGTGGGTATATATTAAGTCCCCCACATTGAATGACCGGAGTTGGCTGGTCGAGTTGGTGGGTGTCTCTGTAGAATAGCTCGGATATAGCCAGTTCTGTTCTCAGGTGGCGGCCCATTAACAGTTCAGCCGGGCTCCAGTTAGTCGTGGCACTGGGAGTGACATGTTGGACTAATAGGTATTTGGTGACTCGTGTCTGCCAGTCCCCCAGGCCCATTCTTGCTAACGCCTTTTTTGCTGACCGCACCATTCGTTCCGCTTGTTCATTGCTGGCGGGGTGGAACAGTGCAACCAGGGCATGACGGATGCCTTGCTCGGCCAGAAACAGCTCAAATTGGGTGGCCGTGAGTTGTGGCCCATTATTGGACACCAGAACGTCTGGCAGTCCATGTGTTGCAGTCTCCTTAGTGCCCTGATGACAGCTCCTGAGATTGTTGATGGCATTAGTACCACCTACAGCCACTTTGAATAGGCGTCGACGACCACCATGAATGTTTGGCCCTGGAATGGCCCTGCAAAGTCTATGTGGACCCTTGACCAGGGTGCCTTGGGTGCTTCCCACTCATGTGCTGGAGCGGAGGGGGGTGCTGGTCTGGATTCCTGGCACGGCTTGCACGTGGCGACCCATTCAGCTATGTCCTTGTCCATATTTGGCCACCAAATGTAACTGCGGGCCAGTGCCTTCATTCTAACTATGCCTGGATGGCCTACATGCAAGGCCTCCGGGACTGGTTGCCGCAGCTTTCGTGGCACTATTAACTTATCCCCCCACAGTAAACAGCTCTTTTGGGCTGATAGTTCATGTTGCCGGGCATGGAAAGTCATGAAGTCCATGCCAACTGGCCCCTTTGGCCACCCCCTCCACACCCAGCTAAGCACTTGGGCCAGGATTTTATCTTTGGCAGAGTGCTTGGCTATCTCAGCCGGATGGTAGTTTTTCAATGAGGAGAATGGGGGCGACTGGGGCCAGGTCCTTTATGACGGTTGGGAGTGGGCACCAGACTCACCGGCTGTTCAGAAGCTGCGAGCAAACAAAGCGGCTAGCGGCGGCTTCTCTGCTCCCACCCCCACCTCCGGCTCTTGAGCGAAGTGGGAGGGGGAGGAAACTCTAGCGGGCTGCCTGAGGAAGCCGAGCTGGCAGCCAAATCTCTAGCCGGGCACAGCAGTAGAAACCCATAGTCGGATCAACCCTGAGTCCACTACCCTACGAGCCCCCAGGCCCCGTGGTCATAGGGGGCCAAACCCATTATGAGGTGCAACGAATCCTCAACTCGAGGTGGCACAGGAGACAACTCCAATACTTAATCAAGTGGAAGGGTTACCCCTTATCAGAGGCATCTTGGGTAAAGAGGAGGAATAGCCAGGCTGATCGCCTTATAGCCAAATTTCACGAGGAAAATCCAAATAAGCCTGGGGGGAGGTCGCGTTCCTAGATTCTGTACCTGTATTCAAATTGTTTTTGCTTTATGCAGGCTGCCTTCGGGAAGTGAGGGGAGCCGAATGACAACTTGCAAAGATTTCAAGTTGCCATGAAGGGGGGAAAGCTGGAGGAGGGCTAACCTCCCTAACTGTAAATGCATTCCATAAATGTTTCTTTTACTGATTGTGTCCTAAAATCCTCCCCATACTCCTGCATATGATTCCAAACTTGGGTTAAGAAGAATCCCAAAGCCTTGGGATCCCCTCTGTATTTTATTCCTAGCTGAGGAACCTTTGGAATTCAGCGCCTCCAGGGGATTAGCCCCCCCCCACTGGGGGGCTTGGGCTGCTGCAGCCACTTGCATTCCTACAGCCCCCACTGGCTCTAGCTGGGCTCTAGGAAATGCTTCAGGGATGGCTAAGACTTCTGCCTCTCCCATGGTTTCTTCGGCTTCCCTCCCCGCAGGCAAGGCATACCTTTCATGTGCTCTCTGACTTTCGAGAGCTTCTTTCAGAAGATGCAGGGCCTGAGTCAGTAGTAGGTCCTCCTTGTCTGCTTCATGCCAGGCAGCCTCTCCCCTCCGATGTCTGGCCACAGTTACTCCCAGGGGAATCTCCTCCGGAGCCTCCATCTGACCCACACCCAATGACCATTTAGCTCTGACCGGCTTCTCTTCAATTTGTGGCTGACATGTCCACTCCGACCTTTTCCAGCCATGGCGGGACTGGGGGGGAGTCGACCCAGCAGCTCCCAAGTCCTCCTGGTCACTGCCTCGGCTAGACATATTTTTGCTCAGCCCCCACGGTAGAGTTCTCTCCGGGTTGGCTGATAAAGCAGATCTTGCTTAATGTCAAATGTGCCTCCATTCAAAACCCAAGAAAGAAAACCCCCAACTCCATGTTTGTAGAGAAAGGTATTTTTACTGGGTAAGAACTGATAGCAACAAGTTGAAAGCAAGATCTAAGGCTAAAGGCACGAAAATTACATATTGAAAGCAATCCCAAAACCCTCCCCCCAAGGACCCGGGCTGACCATCCAATCCCCATACCCCCAGGATGTCATGTGGGGTGCATCTTCAGGTGGAGCCATCACATCTGGTATGCTGGGACCATTGACCTTGAGTTGGCTGTAAACAAGTGCATTCAGCAGCACAGTAGATGATGAGAACTTCCCTCCCTCTGCTCCCTAATCAGACATATACGGAGACATCTCCTCCAGCACTGTTTCCCCCATTCCCAAATACCTAAGCCTCCCCCCTCCCCCTGTTTCTATGGCAGCCAATAGCAAGCAAGCAGCATGGAGGCTGACAGGCAGTTTCTAGTTCAACAACTAAAAATTATGAATTTTGGGGGGGAAATTTGTGGGGATGATAAATGCAATTTATTCCATATGTCTCCTCTCTTAAAGGGTTGCTTATGCCAAATATTGGGTAACCTGAATGTTGAGGAAAAAGACTACCAACAGTTAAAAAATCCACAAATATTAATTATTAATTTATTTTATTGTTTGATGATTATCTTAGATTTTAATTTGATTAATGTAACTATTTTTATCTCCTTCAGTTTTAAATAACATCAATTGTCAAACACCGGCAAATGAAGCATTTGATGCAATAACAATTGCAATCAATAATTAAATGTTATAACCCTAAGAAACAATTTCATCATCAGGTCTCTACTTTTATCATTAGTTGTTCCTTAGTATTTAGATCTGGCCTCAGGAGGATAATGTAGCACTTGGGGAAGAAGATGCAACCCAACAGCCCAGCACCAGAGGCCAAGATGGAGAACACTTGCATGGCCACCATGGACTTTCCTTTGGCACTCAGGTAGGTAGGCAGGAAGGAGACCCAGACACTGCAGAAGACCACCATGCTGAAGGTGATCAGCTTGGCTTCATTGAAGGCCCCAGGCAGGTTCCTGGCCAGGAAAGCCATCACAAAGCAAATGACAGCTAGGAAACTCATGTAGCCAAGGACAATATAAAACATGGCAACAGAGCCTTCATTGCATTGAAGGATGATCTCTCCAGGCTGGGAGTGCAGGTCAGAGTCAGGGAATGGGGGAGAAATTCCAAGCCATGAGGCACAGATGACAATTTGGACACCAGAACAGGACAGGATGATGGAGTTGGTCAAGCTCTTCCCCAACCATCTTCTCATCCTGTTCCGTGGTTTTGAGGCCAGGAAGGCCAGCACCACTGTGATAGTTTTGGCCAACACAGAAGACACAGCTATGGAGAAGACAATGCTGAACATGGTTTGTCGGAGAAGACAGGTGGCTTTCCTTGGTTGTCCAATGAAGAGAAAGGAGGACAAAAAACAAAGCAGAAGGGAGACCAGGAGGATGAAGGAGAGGTCCCGGTTGTTGGCTTGGACAATTGGAGTTTCTCGGTATTGAAGGAATATTATTAAAATGAATCCAGTGGTTAGGAACAAGAGTAGAGCAAAGGACACAAGGATTATGCCCAGATGTTCTTCATAGGACAGGAAGGTTATTCTTTTGCGGACACACTTGACTCGTTTCTCAGTTGGATATTGATCATCTGGGCACTTGGTGCATTTTTCAGTATCTGATAAAACAAAGTAATATTTCTTTTATAGTCTTTGGATGACTACCTTTGGAGTCCAGCAAGAAAAAAAAATCAAAAAAAGAAATATCTGGGGCCAAAACCTCCCTCCTCTGAGGTAATCCACCAGATTCTTATCTTCGATAAGCCCTTACCTTGAGTTTTTTGTTTGTTTGTTTATTATTTTATTTTATTTTAATATTAAATTTTTGTAAGATGATGGACATACGTTTATCCCAAGAATGTTTAAATGCAGTTTACTGATGATTGACCCACCAAACATGCTCTCAATAAACTGGTCTAAAAAAAATTGGACACAGGATAAAAGTTGTCTAACATGGTTGGATCCATGGAGAGCTTTACAGCCTCCTCCAGGAAAAAATCATTAGAGCACTGAAATTGACAGTATCTTCAAACTAAAAGGCCTTTTAAAAGTCTCTTAAAATGTGATTCTTTCAAAAGCCCTTATGATCCCCTGGCAACAAGGCCCTGTGTGCTGGTTGCATACCACATTTCCCCCAAAATAAGACCGGGTCTTATTTTCTTTTGATCGCCGAAATAAGCGCTTGGCCTTATTTTCAGAGAGGTCTTTTTTTTTTGAGGTGCAGGAGGTGGCGAGCATGGTCACCTCATGGCTGCTGGGTCCCTTAAACGCGGCCCGCGGATCAGCTGAGATGATCGGGAGCTGCCTCTCATTCTATCTCTCTGGGCACCTGGAGATGTTTCTTGCACTCTCTTGCCAGCCCCAGCCCTGCCACGGCACCAGGCAACCTCGTAGCTGAGGGCCCCTTGTCGAGTCCTGATCTGGGGCTCGCCATACCTGGGGCTGGTGGTGGGGGCATGAAGCTGCAAGCATCGGCGCTGGCGAGTCCAACAATGAGCAAGGCTGTGGCGGCGGCGGCGGGACACGTCATGACAGCGCCAGCCACCCGCACATCAGCAGACCGCTCTCCTGGCTGGGTCTGGCTATGAGCAGCACCGGCAGGCAACAAGGTGCATGGCCGGCACGAAGAACAGGGAGGCGATGGCAGTAATGGGACTTCCGGTGGCAGCGCAACACAGCCGCTTTTCAGCTGTTCGCCCCTGCGGCCGTGCACGTGCTTCCAGCCATGCTTCCCAGGATTCTGCACCATGCCGTCGGCCCGGCCACACCACTGCGACCAGATGTCCCGTCGCCATTGCCTGCCATTGCTGCTTGTGGCCAGACCCGGCCAGGAGAACAGCATGCTTATGAGCTGCTGGCCAGTGCTTTCCTGCCGGTGCTGTCCTAACATGTCCCGCTTCCTCCGCCTTTTGGAGCAAGACTCTGTTTCGTACCAGCCACACACTTTGTTGCCTGCCGGTGCCGCTCATGGCCAGACCTGGCCAGGAGAGCAGCCTGCTGACGAGCAGTTGGCCGGCACTGTCCTGACATGTCCCACCACTGCCGCAGCCGCGCTCGTCATTGGACTTGCCAGCTCCGATGGTTGCAGCTCCATGCCCTCCCCCACCCCACCCCCAGGTATGGCGAGCCCCGGATCGGGACTTGACAAGGGGCCCTTGGCTACGAGGTTGCCTGGTGCCGCAGCAGGGCTGGGGCTGGCAAGAGTGTGCAAGAAACACCTCCAGGCGCCCAGAGAGATAGAATGAGAGGCAGTTCCCGATCAGCTCAGCTGATCCGCGGGTCGCAATTAAGGGGCCCAGCTGCCATTAGCTGAGCAGGGAAGGGCTGCCTCCTGTGCTGGCCACGCCCACCCCTTCAGTAGGTCTTATTTTGGAGGGAGGTCTTATTTTAGCACACACACTCAAAAGCATGATAGGTCTTATTTTCGGGGTAGGTCTTATTTTCGGGGAAACACTGTAGTAGGTAGGATCTTTATGTTAAGGAGGATTAATTCAGGAAGGAATTCAAGAAGAGGAGCTGAGTCTGTTATCTGAAAAGTCTTCTTACCCTGTAAACATGAGAAGATGAATATTTTCATACTCTCTAGATTTGGCAACAACTTTAAAGAGAGAATGAATTCAACATTGGTATCAATAGATATTAAGATTTATCTTTTATTAGTTCTCCTCCCCCCCCCTTTCTGTTCCTTTTAATGTCAATACTGTATTTTAGAATTTTTTTCCCCCTTTCAGAACCAGGACTATATTCCTTTTTTGTTGGCGTTACAACTGTTTGTATCTCACTATTTAAGAATAAAGAAAATTGGAAAGATAAGAAAAGGTGGGAAGGAAATATGGTTTTATGGTCCTCTGGTTTTCATTTGTTCCTTGAACCCAACTTCTCTCCCTCCATTGTTCCTCCCAATTAGATATTTCAGCTTATGAGGATTTATGATCTTCATAAAGATTGACTGATTAATTGAAGGATTGATTGATGTTTCTTTTGGCCTGTAATGTACAGTAAAGTTGGTTTGGGAGAGCAAAACCCATTGATCTAAAACCATTCCTCAAGTTACAAAGAATTCAGATGTTCCCAAGAAAGATAAGTATGGAAGGAAAAATCCAAACTTGGAAATAAAAGAGAGATTTCCTATGCAATCCACAAAATCCTTCTCCCTCCCTCATCCTTCAAGATCTTTTTATTATCCCTCCCATTATGGAAGAAATTGGACACCATGAAAATTAAGAACAAAACAATGAAAACATATATGTGTTTTTATATACATATTGATCAAAGTGCTTTGGATGAATCCAGCAGCTTTCCTCATGGTGTCACTCACCTTCCTGAGTAGAGAAGGTCCCCTCTGGACAAGGAATGCAGTCGTAGCAGCAAACTGGCTCTCCTTCTCGAGCCTTCTTGAAAAATCCAGGTTGACAATTTTCTACGCATTTGGACTGAGGCAGAGACTGAGAAGAAAAAACAAGGAATGCCAAACAAAATATATTAGAACTCACCATCCATGTAAGATGGAGGAAGACATGAACATTAGCCAAATAGTCTCTGGGCTTCACATAGGCAAACATTAAGCCTCTGAATACTTCCAAATGGTTGTAGGAGATACAACTGCAGGCAGATGCCTTATTTAGTTTTTTTTTAAAAATTGCAAAAAAAAAGAGTATCTTTCTACTTAACAAAGTCTGGAGGGATGAAACTGAGAAAAGATTTAAGGATTAAGTGACAATTGGTAGGTTCCTCATCATAGTGGACATAGCATGAATTCCTCCATTCTTCATATATACATGATTTTAAAATATGATGTCCACAAATAATAAATTTTAGAGTATACTTTGTTGTAAAAGATTTATTAAAATTTTATTCCATTAGATTTATTAAAATAGAATAAAACTGATGAAAGAAGACCAGTAGGAACTGGAAAGGTTTCTTCTGGAGTACATAAATATTGCAAAGCTGCTTCAGATTAACAGATCTACACCATTTCTGACAGATGGCAGTCCAATCTCTTCTTGAAAGTCTCAAGTGATGAAGCTCCCACAACTTCTGAAGGCAACTTCTGTTCCATCGGTTGATTGTTCTCACTGTAAGAAAGTTCCTCCTTATTTCTAGGTTGAATCTCTCCTTGGTCAGTTTCCATCCATTATTCCTTGCCTGTCCTTTGGGTGCTTTTGAGAATAGCTGGACTGTCTGGCCTTAAGGTGCTTTGGAAAATAGCTTGACCCCCTCCTCTCTGTGGCGGCCCCTCAAATATTGGAGCACTGCTATCATGTCTCCCCTGGTCCTTCTCTTTACTAGACTAGCCAGGCCCAGTTCTTGCAACCGTTAATTATATGTTTTAGCCTCCAGTCCCCTTATCATCTTGGTTGCTCTTTTCTGCAATTTTTATAGAGTCTCAACATTTTTTTATAGTGTGGTGAACAAAACTGGATGCAGTGTTCTAGGTGTGGTCTTACTAAGGCTTTATAGAGTGATATTAGTACTTCACTTGATCTTGATTTGTATCCCTCTGTTAATGCAATTTAGGATTGCATTGTTTTTTTTTACTGCCGCCACACACTGTTGGTTCATATTTAATTGGTTGTCAACTAAGACTCCAAGATCCTTCTCACAGTTACTGCTACCGTGTTTTCCCGAAAATAAGACCCTGTCTTATATTTTTTTGAACCCTGAAATAAGCGCTTGGCCTTATTGCCATGCACTCAAAAGCCCGATTGGGCTTATTATCAGGGGATGTCTTATTTGGGGGTAAACAGGGTATTAAGACTGGTTTCACACAGTCTATATCTGCACTTTTTTTTCTTGCCTAATTGTAAGACTTGACTTTCTCTACATTGAATTTCATTTTGTTAGATAGGGCCCAGTGTTCAAGTCTGTCAAAATCCATCTGGATCTTGAGCCTATCATCTAGGGTGTTGGCTATTCCTCCCAGCTTAGTGTCATCTGCAAATTTGATGAGTTCCCCTTCTATTCCCTCATCTAGATCATTTATGAAGATATTGAAGAGTATTGGGCCTAAGACAGAACCTTGTGGTACCCCACTGCTTACTTCTCTCCATTAAGGAGTACTCATTGAGTACACTTTGTCAGCCAGTTACAAATCCATCTGGTGATGATGCTATCGATCCCACTTTTTTCTATCTTACCAAGAAGTAGGTTGTCATCTACTTTGTTGAATGCCTTGCTGAAGTCTAAGTATATTATGTCCACAGTATTTCGCTGGTCTACTAATTTAGTCACTATGTTGAAGAATGAAATAAGATTGGTTTGGCATGATCTGTTTTTAACAAACCTATGCTGACTTCTAGTTATTACTTTACTCATTTCTAGATGTTGGCAGATCTGTTTTTTTTAATTATTATTATTATCTTTTTCAGTATCTTCCTGATTATTGATGTTAGGCTGATTGGTCTGTAGTTTCCTGGGTCTGTTTTTTCCCTTTTTTGAAGATGGAAACCACATCACCTCTTTTCCAGTCCTCTGGTAGTTTCCCAGTGCTCCAGGATTTTTGAAAGCTGTGGTACAATAGTTCTGAGATGACATCTGCCAGCTCCTTTAGAACTCTGGGATGTAATCCATCAGGTCCTGGTGATTTGTATTCGTCAAGATCAGACAGGTGTTCTTTTACCATTTTTTTTGCTTATTTTAACTTTTATTTTGGTCTGTCTTTTACAGTTAAGTTTTTGGTAGGTTGGACTATAATTTCTTTTTGCATGAAGACCAATGCAAAGAATGAGTTAAGCAGCTCTGCTTTCTCTCTGCTGCTTGTTACTTCCTTGCCATCTTCTCTCTTTAGTGGACTGACTGTTTCCTTTATTTTTTTCTTGTTATTTATATGTTGGAAGAAACTTTTTTTTATCTTTGACTTTTGTTGCAACTCTTTGTTCATTCTGAGCCTTTGCTTTCCTGACTTTGTCTTTGCAGATTCTAGCTATCTGCTGATATTCTGCCTTAGTTATGTGTCCCTCTTTCCATTTTTTGTACTTGTCCTTTTTGTCTTTCAATTTGTCAGACAGATCTTTGTGCAGCCATGCTGGTTTCTTCTTGGATTTCTTGTTTTTCTTTTTCAGTGGTATTATGCTGGACTGGGCTTTTATGATAATATTTTTCAGAGTTTCCCAATATTCTTGAGTTGTTTTCCCCTTTAGGATTTTCATCCAAGAAATCTTTCCCAAGTTCTCTTTGAGTTTGTTAAAATCAGTTCTTTTAAAATCTAAGACTCTGGTATCATTATGTTCTATTGTTTGTGTTTGTGTTATGTTGAATTCTAGTATGACATGGTCACTCTCACCCAAGGTTCCTGCAGTTTCAACTCCCTCTATCACTTCTTTTCTGTTTGTAAGAATTAAGTCCAGTATGGCTGTCCCTCTAGTTTCCTCCTCTACCTTTTGGACAACAAAGTTGTCAGCTAGGTTGGTCAGGAACCTATTCGATTTCTCACTTGGTGCAGAATTAGTCTTCCAATTGATGTCAGAGTAATTGAAGTCCCCCATTACTATTATAGTGTGTTTCCTACATATATTTGTTAGTTGGTTAGCGAAAAGTACAGCTATTTTTTTCTGCTTGGTTGGGTGGCCTGTAGTATACACCTATGGCAATGTCATTCTCTTTTTCTTTTATATTGACCCATATGCATTCTAGGAGGTTTTCATCTTTGGTTTCATGCATTTCTGTAGGAATATAGTGGTCCTTTACATACAGTGCAACTCCATCTTCTCTTTTATGGGGTTTGGGTTTTTTTTTTGAACAGCTTCCCTTTGAAAGTAATCCAAAACTATCCCTCAGTTAAGATACAAAGGAAAAATTCCTTACAAATAAGGTCGTCAACTTGTGGGGAGGAGTGTGGGTGTCCGTGTGCATGTGTGTGTGTGTGTGTGTGTGTGGTTGCCATGCTGGTGAATTAAAACTGACTGACTAGTTTCTAATACTATAGTGAGGTGAGATGGAAGTGAGGTCATGATTACGTGGCCGTCAAAAAGGGTGAGTCAGGCATCTTTTGATTCAGCACATGGGACATGAATATGAGCCATTTGTGGAAAAGGGATAGTCAACACAAGGTATCCAACACAAGGTCCTTTCTATTGAATGAATACAGGTGACACAATCTGACAGGGAAATACACAGTCATATTTATTATTAGTTTGATTTGGAGCCTCTCAGTGTGTCCTAAGGTAGCCAACAATCAAGATAAACATTTGCATTCAAGATGAAGTGCACTCTTACAAGCCAATGCTGAAATCTAAGTAAAATTTCCCTCGAGATTGTCCCTTATTATTTCTGATATCAGGATATTTTTTGCACCAAAGTTATGCTTCAGTACTTCAGTTTTCAAGCCATTATCATGGTTAGATGGGCAGCAAATAAATTTAACCAATCAGTGAATAAATAAGCTCACATCAAACCAGCCATTATGATTTCATGTGAACTGAAAGCCTTGGATCTCCTTCCTGATTTCCACTATCTCAGTGGGGTTAAAGAGAGGTGTGAATTGCTATGACCTGGTCTCAGCTGATTAAAAACCTCCCAGATCCTGCAATTTTGGGAGACGCCTGACTTCAATCAGGGCAAGATGAAGCTTATTTCCCAGTTGGACCTCCCTACAGTATTGATTCCATTTCATCAGATTCAATCCAAACCTGAACTCAGGCACTGGTCAACAGAATTGCCTTCATCTTTGATAACTGAATTCAAGGAACAAGTGTACCTGAAGCTATTAACATGAAAATCCTCAGCATATGAGGCCCTCTCTCACCAGTTTTATGGAAATACTAAATTGCAGAAGGGACACAAAATGGCAATGATTTGTGTCCTAAATAATAATCACCTCAAATCTCATTTTGGATATAGCTGAATCAGCTTATAACAATTTCAGCATTATAGCATCTGAAGGATATTTTAATTATTTCTTGTCTAAGAAAATTATAGATGTTTTACTCCACACATTCAATTCTCAGTGAAGGTAACCTACCTTTCTGACTAGGTTGAGTCCACTTGAAATGGGTCCTAATTCTTTGAAAAAAAGAGAAAAGACATCAATATGTTCCCCACCTTGTTCAGCAACTTTAGCTGTGACAAAGCATCTTGGTTGATTATAAGTCTCTGCCTTTCAAAACTCCCCAAATATTTGTTGATGGGATCCTCCTTGGGGAGAACCACCCTACTAACGATCTCCAGATCTACTCCTACTACTCCATTTTGATCCAAGTAGACTTTCAGCAGGGAAAGATTGAACAATTCACTCTTCTCCAGAAAAGGATGGAACTAGAATGGAAACATCCAGGAATTTTAAAAGCAGAAATCTTGTTGTTGTTTTTTTATCTCACATGGTCTTTTTACATTTGAATCTTAAAGTTGTTTAAGTTGCAAATATTGTGAGTTTGGAGAACAACTATTAAAGTACTATCTTCAAAACTCAAGAACAAAGGTTCAGTAATATTTCTCAATCATACAGTATATTGACAAAAAGTATAGTGAGAAGATATAATTGACAAAATTTGTCAATAATAGGGAACATTCTAAGAAAAATCACAAATCAATTGAAGAAAAACACCAAATAACTTTCAAGGAGTATTCATGAACTCCTTGAAAACAACAGGGTGATTACCAGAAAACAGGGATTTGTTAAGAAGAAAGTTGTGAGGCTAATATTCATTCAGGTAGAGCAGATGGGAAAAGTGACCAGATGAACAAATTCTACTTTATAAGACTACATTAACAAAATCTTGCAAATGTGAAGGTACAAATCTTTTACCACCTCTTTTAAAGGGTATAAAAAAAATCACGGAGGATCTTTTCTGAGGTCTGCCTGTTATGCAGCTATGGGTACACCCTGATACCATCTTATGTGATCCTTCCCTACACAGTATCTGTTTCTTTTGTCCTCCAAACTCATTCCCATATATTATTACTCTTCCCTAATAGATTGTGGGAATGCTGATGGTATAACTTGATTTTAGCAAAGAATTAACAAAATGCTTCATGATGTGATGAATAGGGATCTAGTTAATTGAGTGCTGGATTGTATGAAAATTAAATGGATGCAACTGTCTTAAAAATTGTACTCAAATAAATTTTAATCTTATTTTTTTTAAAAAATGGAGAGTTATGAACAACAGTTACACCTTGGTCATTGATTCTTCTATATTTTCATTAATAAAAGAAGGTATACAGATAAATCATGGTTTTGTGATGCAAGAATTATAATAACTTTTGAACAAAGTTACTTTGATCTATTTTAAAATAATTGCCAGCTTCCAGGAAAAGAAAAAGATTTCATTGTAGAGAGAGGTGTATAAGTAAAATCCAGTTGGAAAATAACAAATTTTTAGCATCTAGGACTTGATACATGATTGCAGATATGATATTGTTGCCATTATGGAAACTTGGTGGGATGAAACACACAAATGGAACATACAGCTACAGGGATTTAAATTATTTAAAAGAAACAGCCCAAATAAAAGAGGAGGCGGAGTTGCACTATATATAAGAAATAACTACATCTCTACAGAAAGAGAGCACAACAATGGTGAAAACTGTCCTGAATGCATTTAGGTCAATATAAAAAGGGGGGAAATGACATTGCCATAGGTGTGTACTATAGGCCACCCAATGAAACAGAGGATATAGATGAACTTTTTGCTCGTCAGTTAACTAAGGTATGTAGAAAGCACATCACAATATTAATGGGGGAGTTTAACTACCCTGACATCAACTGGAAGTCAAAGTCTGCACCAAGTGGAAGATCAAACAGGTTCCTGACAAACCTAGCAGACAACTTTGTCTCCCAAAAAGTAGAGAAGGGTACTAGGGGATCAGCCATATTGGACTTAATTCTCACTAACAGAGATGAAATAATGACAGAAGGTGTGGAAACTATAGGAAACTTGATGGGGGGAGTGATCATGCAATAATGGAATTCAACATTATGCAAGCACAAGCAATAGAACAAAGTCCAAGTAGAGTCTTGGACTTTAAGAGAGCTAATTTTAATAAAGTTAGAGAGAGCTTGGAAAATATTCCATGGATGAGAACCATCAAGGAGAAAACAACCCAAGAAGCTTGGGAAAAGTGGGATTATAAAAGCCTAGTCTAACACAATACCAAGGAAGAAGAAAAATAACAACTCTCAAGAGAAACCAGCAGGGCTGCATAAAGAACTTTCTGATAAATTGAAAGACAAAAAGGGCAAATATAAAAATTGGAAAGATGGGCACATAACTAAAGCAGAACAACAGCAAATAGCCTGAGCCTGCAAAGATAAAGTGAGGAAAGCTAAGGCTCAAAATGAACTAAGGTTTGTGACAAAAATAACAGAAATAACAAAAAAAAAGAGCTTCTTTCAAGGTGACAAGCAGCAGGGAGAAAGCAGAACTCCATAAGTCTTTTTTTTTTTTTGCATTCATCTTTACACAAAAGGAAATACAGTCCAACCTATCAAAAACAGTACTGTAAAAAAAGATTAGGAATACAAGTTAAAATAGGCAAGAAAATGATAAGAGAGCACCTGTCCACCCTAGCTGAGTTTAAATCTCCCGGACAAGATGGATTACATCCCAAGGTTCTGAAGGAACTGGCAGAAGTGATCTCAGAACCACTGAACTATATCTTTCAAAGATCCTGAAGCACCGGGAAACAACCAGAGGACTGGAAAAGAGTAGTTCCCATTTTCAAAAAAGGAGAAAAAAAATAAAACCAGGAAACTACAAACCTATCAGCCTGATATCAATACCTGGGAAGATTCTGGAAAAGATAATCAAGCAATGAATCAGTGAACATCTAGAGGCAAACAAAGTCATAACTAAAAGCCAACATGGGTTTGTCAAAAACAGATCATGCCAGACTAATCTTATTGCATTCTTTGACAAAGTGACAAAATTAGTGGACTAGAGAAATGCTGTGGATATAATTTTCTTGGACTTTGGTAAGGCATTTGATAAAGTACACCACAACCTACTACTTGATAAGATAGAAAAATATGGGTTAGACAGCATCACCACGAGATGGATTCATAACTGCCTGACCAACCACACTCAAGTGTAGTCCTCAATGGAACTGCATCTACATGGAGGGAAGTATGCAGGGGAACTCATCAAATTTGCAGACAACACCAAGATGGCAGGAATAGCCAACACTACAGAGGATAGGCTTAAGATACAGAAGGATATTGAACATTGGGTGTTATCTAAAACATGAAATTCAATGGTGAAAAAAGTAAAGTTCTACATTTAGGCAAGAAAAACAAAATGCACAGGTCCAGTATATGTGGTACCTTGCTCAACAGTAGTAACTGTGAGAGGGATCTTGGAGTCCTAGTGGACAACCATTTAAATATGAGCCAGCAGTGTGCAGCAGCTGCCAAAAAAGCCAACACAGTTCTAGGCTGCATTAACAGAGGGATAGAATCAAGATCACGTGAAGTGTTAATACCACTTTATAATGCCTTGGTAAGGCCACACTTGGAATACTGCATTCAGTTTTGGTCGCCACGATGTAAAAAGGATGTTGAGACTCTAGAAAGAGTGCAGAGAAGAGCAACAAAGATGATTAGGGGACTCAGGGGAGACATGATAGCAGTGTTCCAATATCTCAGGGGTTGCCACAAGGAAGAGGGAGTCAAACTATTCTCCAAAACACCTGAGGGTAGAACAAGAAGCAATGGGTGGAAATTAATCAAGGAGAGAAGCAACTTAGAACTAAGGAGAAATTTCCTGACAGTTAGAACAATTAATCAGTGGAACAACTTGCCTCTAGAAATTGTGAATGCTCCAACACTTGAAGTTTTTAACAAGAGATTGGACAATCATTTGTCTGAAATGGCATAGGGTTTCCTGCCTGACCAGGGGGTTGGACTAGAAAACCTCCAAGGTCTCTTCCAACTTGGTTATTCTGTTATTCTGTATCTTATATAACACAAATGTATGGCAGCCACAATCTACATCTTTCTTTTAAGATTTCATTTGTAGTTTTTCTCATATTATTCTATATGTAACAGAGTAACAGAGTAACAGAGTAACTCTGTTGGAAGGGACCTTGTAGGTCATCTAGTCCAACCCCCTGCTCAAGCAGGAGTGCCTACCTCATTTCCGACAAATGGCAGTCCAATTTCCTCTTGAAAGTCTCAAGTGTTGGAGCTCTCACAACCTCAGAAGGCAAGCTGTTCCACTGGTTGATCGCTCTCACTGTCAGAAATTTTCTTCTTATTTATTTATTGTAGAGTAGTTGCTGATTATAACAAAGTAATAGTAATGTTTTAATGATTTGATAATAATCATATTACTAATCATACAGTAGAATCATACCAGGTCACCTTGCAGGCACTACACTTGGAGAAGACATTGCACAAAATTTTCATCAGCTTTAGGCAAGGACAAGGAGGAAGAGATCAGCTTTTAGCCTTGAGGAAAGACAACAAGGAGAAAAGCCATGTTGGTTTACAGGAGCTTAAAATCAGAAGGAGTTTGGGAGCACTTTTTCAAATATGGAAAACATCTTGGTTGTAGAAGGGAAAACACAGCTCTCTTCCAATAAGTACAATAAGATTTTATACAGAAGCTTAAGATCTTAAACAACCAAGCTCAAAGAGCACCAAAGACCCTGAAAGGAATTTATAGTTTGATGGATCCTTGTTGGGACCCATTACCTTCCATGGGTGCAGCCTTGGAGCCCCCAATCTCTCTTCTCCCTTCTTCCTTCTCCTCTGGGGTTGGGATGCAGCATTTAAGGCATGGGCCAGAATCTTAATGACACTATAAGCAGTGCCTGTATTTGTGATCCGCATCCTATTCTTTTCCTCTTGGGTCTCCAGTGTTGCTTTCTGGGTGCATCTTCTTCGGCCTTTGACAGAAAAGACGTGTTTTGAAACAGAACAGTGAAAAGACTCAGCTTGAAATTCAGGTTCCACAAAGAAAACTATTTTAAAGGCGTCATCTTTTTGCCAAGTTTTTTTCCATTGAAGAGGAAAGGTCCAAATACTGTGGACATACTTGAGACGCCTGTCCTTTGTTATTGAATATACTCCAACCAATGTCATGATCCAGACTTTCCCTTCAATGGGACCTGGCAAACTTTCAAATGCTAAATGGAAAGGAAGAATTCTGTTGAAAGGAGACTCATATTCCAGGAAGTGAACAAAGACATTGACTTGTTTCCACATGGAGAGGGCATCCCTGAGGGTTGCTGTGTGTCCAGTCGCTGAGAATTGTTGTGATATAACAACACAAATTCTATTCCTGACAAGCATAGGAGTAAAAGTCCTCATGAAATTCTCCCCCTTCTCTGTGTCTGGAGCAAAGAGACCAATCAGGGTCCATCCAAAATGGACGAGCAGTTGGACAATTCCTGAGTACTGAAATCCTTCTTTGGGGAGCATCGGATGGAAAAAAGGGAATTGACTTTTATCACTCAGAGCCTCTGAAGCAATTCTCTCACTGATCTGAAAAAAAAAAAAAACCAGTGAAGAGTGTTGTGTTATATTTGGGATTGTATCAAGTCCAAATTTTCAGCTTTTCATAAATTCAACTTTTTCTCAGCCACATATTAGAACAGTTTCTTGTTGATTTGTCAGTAGGCCATATCAAGATACAGAATATAAAACAGAACATTAACAAGACCATATGTAAAAACAGAATTTGAAACAATTAAGTACAATAGAATAAGCATAAAGAATAAAAATAGTATTTCTTATCACTCCCAGAATTTACTGCAATCAAACCACATAAGATTTCAGCTGAACTAATTTCCTGTAAAAAAAAGGGGCTGTATTATATATAATTTCTGAATTCTGACCACACATGAAATACGTTGTTTTAATATTAGGATCCCAATAGGTCATTTCTATAATCTGCAGTCCAATATATTGATCTCCCTCTTTCTTGTATAGCTGACATTCAAATAATAGATGTATTACAAGTTCTATCTCTGGATAGAAGATTTGTATCCACAAATACAAGTATGTTCACTGTCAATTTGGAAGGTACATTTGTAGCAGCTGATGCATTTCAATGTGCCAAGCTTACTGAGGATGGCTATGTCTTTCTCTGTTTTGAAAATCTTGGATTCAGCAATTTTTAAAGTTTTTTTTCTCCAGTTGTAAAAAGACATAGAAACCACAGTTCCTAATATAATCTGTCAGTTGTACACTTCAAGATCTTTTTAATTGAAATTTGTTTGTTCTAACAGAGTTTTGGGATTCTGACAGTTTCCATATCATTAATTTTATAAAAAATAATTATATGCCCTAATTTTATAAATTGTATAAATTCCCAATTCAGCTCTGAAGGCAGCAGCTGAAGTCCTTTTATCCACCCTCAAGATATTTCTTAGATGATGTGATCAAATTTGTTTTAGTAGTGGTAAATCGCTAAATTCAGCTCAGTATAAATGTATGGTGGTAACATTGGCCTTTCATAATTTAATAATTCAGGCTAAAAAAGCTGTGTGATTTTTTTAAAAAAATAATAGTGCATTCACTTGTGCCTTTGGTCTAAATGAGCTCCTTTAATGTTGAAGGAGCCAAGATCCAGTCACAGAGAAAAATACCCCAGGTAAGGAAAGGTGTGGACTTGCGCTATTGGCTCCTCACTGAATAGCCCTATATGGCAATAATGTCAATTTCCAAAGACCGTAACTTTTGACTTTGATATTATCAGATAATATTTATGAGAGTAGGAGCCAAGTCCTCTTAACAGCATATGCAATCCATAATGTCATATCTGCAGCAGCCTTGCCTTGCCCTTTGGTAAGCACCAGTCCTACTTCTCATGGCTCCATTGAGCCCAAATCATCCTCTCAAACAAATGAGCAAAAAACATGGAATAATTGGGATGGAAGGGATCTTGGAGATTTTCTAATCTGATCCTTTCCATTGATTTTCTTACTGTCAGTGCTTGTAGAGAGGGCGTTGAGCAGGGTCAACATTCTGAGTTCCATTTTAAGGGCAATCCATTCCTTCCATAGTATTTCTTTGTTTATTGTGTCAAATGCTCTAAAGGCAGCAAACCATTATTTCCTCTGGTTGATATTTTTGATAGTTAGATGGTTCAAGACCACACAATTGTCAATACTGGGTCAAATCTGCCTAAAGATTGCTGGTTCTTCTACAAGGAATGCACTTTTCATCATTTAAGGGGAAGCTGATATATATTTTAGTCACAATATCTGTTAGAGAAACGGGCCTGGACTTGCTAGGGTGCTTTTCATTCCCTTTTTTATATACAGTATAAGAACTATGTTCGACCCATATGGGTATGACAGATATTATTTATATGTGTAAATGAAGTTTCCAATAGAAAGTCTCACCAGTTGGGATGTTTCTTGAATTGTTCAGCTGGTAGAAAATCCTCTCCATGGACAATGTTGTTTTTCAAACTTCTTATGATGAATTTGATCATGAACATTTTAGAGCAAAAAATAATTGACATGATGGCTAACATTTCTAGTTTTTTAATATATAAAATGGTTAACTAATGTTAGTGGTTCTAACAGGTTCATAATACACAATGTTTTATCCACAGTAGGAAAGATAATCCAGTAAGGCTCTGTTTATAAATCTGGGTTTTGTTCATGATTGAGAATATCATTATTTTGGCTAAGATCACATAAAAAAATGGGAGCTTTCTATCAGTGCTGCACCTTCCTATTGTACAGAAGACCCTTTGATTGAACACAGAGACTCTCCTCACCTTCACAATTATGCAACAAAGACCTCTAAGCAGTGAGGATGGGATCATGAGAAGATATGTCTCTTTTGATCCATGCTTCCCCCTTCATTGTATATCCCAATCCCTAGTCATGACACTTACAAATGCCACGGTGAAAAGCAGTTCTTCAATTCCATAGAGAAGACATGGTTGGATCTGTTGCTCACAAACCAACACCCCACTTACTTTACCAAATAGAGAAATGCAAACACAAACCTGAGGGACTTTATAGGGGTCTCCTAATGTTGACATTTGGATGGAGATGTCTTCAAGAGCTCCATCAAGAAGAGCCAAAAGGTTGTCCTTCCTTCCACAGCTGTAGTTGGGAACATTGGCTTCTCCAGTGGAGAGAATATCCAGTAGGGCATCTGAAGTGCCAAATGTGTTCGAATAGTTGTCATGGATGTTGTAGCCAAGTGTGAGATTGTGCAGGAGCTGGTATTTTTTATTAACCATTTCAATATTGAAAATCATTCTTTCTTTTTCATAAAGAAAATTACTGTAAAACCATGTTCTTGTTAATATCAGGATAATCAACAGCAAAAACTAAATACTTTTTCTCTATTTAATCCTCTTTTTCTCCACAAGCTAAATGAGACTTAACCCAATATTGATCCAAAACCAGAGGCAAATCATAGTCACCCATCACCCATTTATATTTGTCAGTGTTGAGAAGGTAGGATCAAGATAGTCTTCCAAAAGGATTAAAAATCAGAAATATACTATTATTTGTAGCAATACTAACTTTCATCAGCCCAGTAAACAGGTTGCAGAATAATTCAGTGATTAAAGTGGAAGAATCATAAAAGGAGGAGGATTTTTGATAAGTCACCCAGAAAAGCTGTTATAAAAACAAGTCATCCTCTATTCCTATAAAAATCAGGCAGAGAATATCAATCAATGGATATAAAAATATGGAAATGACCTGGGCAGGGGAAATTACAACAACCACTACTTTCAACAAAACTCATTATTCAAGTCATGAACTGAGAATTGAACAGGGAAAGGAAAATAATGTGGACTTCTTTCAAGTTTTATTTTCCTCATGTTTGGATTTCAGCCTCTCCCAGAAAACAAGACAAAAGAGAGAAGCCCTGGAAATCAAAATGATTCGAGAAATTAGTCAGGTCCTGCAATGTAGGAGTAAGTAAAATAATAATAAGAAAAAAAATAAGAGTGTTAGAACTGCAAATGGCGGGAATGAAACTCCATCACAGTGAATGACTTACAATTGAATCTGACTAGAAGGAGCCCTGTTGAAAGGTAATGTTGCAGGTGCTATTGCTGATGCAGAGATGACTATACCAATGAGAAGATCTCCTGGCCTATAATAGCTCCACATCTTTTTTCCATCCCGGTGGTCCAAATTCAGTGGGCATTTCTTTCTAAGTTTCCCAGAGACTGACTGGGGCACCAGCAGCATCAGAAGCAGGAAGTCCATAATTCATGGGGCTGAATCAGTCTCCTTCCTGTTTCTAAAGAAGCAGAATTCAAAGCCCTCTCACAGGATGGAATATCCAGTGGCTTTCCTGACTCAAACAGAGACAAACCACTATTTACCTGGAAGAGAGAGAGAATGAACATTCAAGAGCAGAGCTCCTGCCTGTCCTGTAACGTGAGACACAAAGAGCATAACTTGTGGTATTTATCCTTTTCTGATGCAAGATCCCTTCCATGTTGCTTCAGTCTGATGTTTACATGGAAGGCAGTCACTAGAGAAGTAGGAGAAAAGGTCTCAAGGCCAGTATGGTTATAATTACAGTGAGAAGGAACTTGTCCTCTTGGGACCCTGAACTTCTTCCATCTAATGAGGGGTAGGTGGAAAAAAGCAGGTTGGTGAAAAATTACAGATAAAACTCATGGGGCACTGTCCTGCAATGGTCATAGTCCTTCCTGTTAGGACATGTCCCGAAAGCTGTGTTGGAAGAAGATACTTCAAAAACAATTGTGAGAGCAATCAACCAATGGAACAGCTTTCCTTCAGAAGTTGTGGGAGCTTCATCACTGGAAGCTTTCAAGAAGAGACTGGACTGCCATCTGTCAAAAATGGTGTAGGGTCTCCTGCTTGGGTGGGACTAGATGATCTACAAGGTCCCTTCCAACTCTGCTAATCTGTATCTAATCTATATGTATCTGTATCAACAACCAGAGAAGTGATTTCTATTCAAGTGGTCTCTTGCCTCCAGAGACTGCTAGGAAAGGTCATCCAGAGCTATGGAGTTTGGTGCCATTCTAGGTTGGTGATACTTATCTCTAGTGCTGCCTGTGCTTGAACTCCATGGAAGCACTCAGTATCCTTGAACCCAACCTAATATTAAGAGTAGGGCCTGTTTGGGATTTTCTTTTCAATGAGATCTCTATATATTAATCTTAAATTGGAGCTGATTTTAGAATTCCTTGTAACTGAAGTGAAATTCCATTTGCCATCTGTTCTAGAAATATCAGTTTTTGCATGAGAGCTGACTAACAGACAAGAAAATGGCAGCTTTTCCATTGCATAATTGGCTAAGAGAGAGAAAATTATAGAATGGATAGAAGTTTTTGGTTTTTTTCCTTGACACTTTCTGTGTTGTCTTTCTATACCAGTGATAGCGAACCTATGGCATGCATGCCACACGTGCCACGCAGAGCCATATCGGAGGGCATGCGAGGCATTGCCCTATGTCAGCTCCTGTGCACATGCGCGCGCTGGCCAGCTGATTTTCGGCATTGGGGAAGGCCGTTTTTGCCCTCCAGAGGCTTCAGGAGGCTTCCCTGAAGCCTCCGGAGTGCGAAAAACAGCCCAACGGGCAAACCAAAAGTCCGTTTTTCCGAACTTCCAGTTTGCCTGTTGGGCCGTTTTTTGTCCTCCGGAGGCTTCAGGAGGCTTCCCTGAAGCCTCTGAAGTGCGAAAAACAGCCCAACGGGCAAACCGGAAGTCCGTTTTTCCAAACTTCCGGTTTGCCCATTTGGCCGTTTTTTGCCGTCCCAGGCTTCAGTGAAGTTGGTTTGGGGGAGGGGCCTTGTGGCAGTTCCTTTGGTTGTGTAGATGCACTTGGTGTGGTGCAACTATTGTGACATTCCCATCTCTGAGGCTTTGTTTGAAACTCCACCCCAGATGACCTCCAAGTGCTTCAAAGGGCCAGTTTGGAGTCCCTATCTTTTGGTTTATCTTGTTCGATTTGTTGATGGATTATGTTTCCTATATGGAGGGAGGATGTTAATATCTTACAGCTTGGCCTAAAAGAAAGAACTGAGGGGTTGAGTGAGAGAGGGGAGATGATGGGATAGGCAGGTCCATCCTTACAATAAGGAGCTAGGATGACAAATATCCTAGCTCCATTATTTGAAAGTTGTCCCACTGTATGGTCCTCAGCTTCCACTCTCAATGGCTGCTACCAGATCTATGGTAGCTCCAGGTTCCAGCTGTTGTTTTGCCAGGTTAATGTGCAACATAGCAAATTTTGTCCATTATGTTACCTGCCATGTCTCACTGAAGCCTCTTCTCGGTTGGAAATCTGGCCACCTAGTTTGTTGTCATCCATGGTTTCTTATAGGCTCTCAGGAGGTTGCACCTAGAGTTGTCTTTTGTCTCAGGGTGGCTGCAAGAACATTTCCCCAGCCTGGTGAAGTATGTTGTGTGTATGTGGCCCTTACAGGAAGAAAAGTGTCTCCAGCTTATTTCTGTTATAAATGATTGTTCAGCTAGTCCCTGCTGAATTGATATGCACAATTCACTGATACATATAAATAAATAAACCATGGTTAAGAGTTGCAAATGTGAAATGCAGCCATTGGTGAAGTGACCAGGTTAAGGGGGTTGTAGGGGTTGTAGGGCTATGTCTGGTGTAGTGGTCAAGGCATCGAGGTAGTAGCCAGGAGACCATTACCAGCTGGGTAAACCTGGGCCAGCTAATCTCTCAGAGCCTTGGGAAAGCGGCAATGGCAAACCACTTCTGAAAAACCTAGTCGCCTATGGTCTTTCTGGCAACTTTCAAACACAGCTGGCTGAGGCTGTAGGCCTTCCTGAGTCTGGCTTCAGTGTTGCAAAACTAGCCAAGTGGACTCCAATTTGCTAAACATGGGGATTTTTTTAAAAAAAATCTGGTTGCTCTGTGTAGAAGTGGTAGGAAAACTCTAATCCTGATTGTGAGCGTGAGTTTCAAATCCTCATGATGGCTGCAGACAGCCTTTTGATTAAGTTGGGGACCTGGAAGGCTAGGAGGGCTGCAGGAGGTTGATGTCCCTTCCTATCAAGGACAAGGAGGGCATGCTGGAAAAGAGGAAAGCAGGTGGAGCCCCCTACCCAATCCAGCTCAGACAGGAAAATGTTTCTCTGAGGGAGGAGCCCTCCTAGCACATGACAAGGGTAGGAGAGCAGCAGTGACATCACAGCAATGGTGGTTCCATGCAGTGTGTGTGTGGGGGGGGGGTCCAATTCAAATCATCTGTTGGTAGACAATGCAGCATGGATGGTCAGCCAGGAACCCCTTCAGGAGGTGACCTGCAGGCTAGGAGAGCTCACCAGAGTCTAGGGTGTTTGTATGTTTGATGTTTGCATTTGGGCAGCCTCAGCACACCCAGCATTGGTGGGACCCCCTTTGCAGGACTCAATTGCAGATCCCCTGCAAGTGTGTTGTGTGAGTGTCCCACCAGGTGGTTGACAGTTGTGCACCCTCTGCAGGATTGAGCCAAGTGAATTAAACTCCATTGACCATCATAGAAGCGTGTGCTCTGCTTAACCTGGATTCGGTAGAAACCCTCTTTCTTGAGCACTGTGAAGTCATCAACTGAATTAATAGACGAAGCTCACAGTTCATGTTTAGGTCATCCAGTTTTTGTTTTCAGGCATTTCTGCAGTAGTTTTAGCAAGCTGGGCACATCTCAGCATGGCACTGCCCACAGGGAGGTGCAAAGGTGTTGGGCTTCACAAGAGAACCAGATTAAAAGTGGCTTCTTTCTCTCTTGCATCCCCAAAAACACCTCTTAGGATCAGGGGACTCATCTTTGGTCAGCCATAGAGCCCCTGAAAATATTGACTGATTTTAAAACATGTTTATCCCATTTCATACATGCCAGTAGCTGGGAACTTTGTCCTGTGCAAATGTGTGAAGCAGGTTATCACACTAAGCCAGCATCTGGTTTATATATTTTGGCATGGTACATTTTGTCAATGTAGCTCTTTCCTTAACCTAAGTTAAGGGTGTTAGGTGAACTCGCCTAGATTTGCCACAAATCACCTATGTGCCGGCCAATGCAGTATGTTTGCACATGATTGAAAACTTTTTGTAGGGTCTGCCTTTGAATTCAGGGTCCACGGCTATCCAGCATGGCAACATTCACAAGACAAGAGATCAGTCTAGTTTGAGATCCTGTTTTGCAAAGGAAGGAGCATCTCAGGTTTTGCCCCCAAAGTTCCTCTTTTCCCCAGCTGTTGACTTGTCTTATGTATTATGTCTGGGATTTCACATGAACAAGCATTCTCGGCAGTAGTTATCAGAGTTTGTTGCAAAAATCAAAACCAGAAGCACACACAGATGACTGATTCATCTGGATTCAATAACTTCTTTATAAACATAGTAATATATACATACAATACCACAAGTAGATTATTTCTTCAAGTAAACACAAGCAGGAGTTAGTTTCATTTCAGCAGAGCAGATAAGCAGTACAGAGAGAAGAGAGCAGAGTGGAACACTGAGCCACGCCCAGCCTTAAGCTTAAGTTTTCAGTTTCGATTCTCTGCACAGAGTCAGATGTGGTTAGCTCCCATTGGCTGACTCAGTTGCTATGCCTATTCATTGGCTAACCTTGTTAACATGGCTCTCCCAGTCATGAATATTCTAACACTCCTCCCTTCATGACTGGAAGAGACATCAATCAAATAATTTAATATTCTTCAGATACTTGTATTTGAAGACCCACATTCAGAGTTCCCTCCAAATACCTGAGTATCCCTTTTACTGTGATACATCCTTTGCAATGAAGCAAAGAACATCCACAAATGCTAATAGTTGACAATCTCCACCTTGTAACTTTCCAGTGTACATGCAACCATCAGCCTTTCAACTCTTGAACCCAAGACCTTTCAATGCATTAGCTAAACAGATATTCCAATTCCTGGCTGACTGCTTCAGCCCATTATTTTTGGCAGTAATTTCTTCTTGTATACCTACTTACATCCTACAGCTTTGCTACCCTGTGGCAAAGTCATAGAAGTGAACACTTCATGATCTCCCATGGATTTCATTTCCTTGTCCATGGCTTCTTTCCACTTTACTTGTTCTATTTTACGTAATGCCAATACTTCCTTATCGTTTCTTGGCTCATACCATACATTACACACCTTTACTTTACTAGCAGAATACCTGTCAGGTGGAATCCCCTTGTTCCATTGCTCTGACCTGCGTGGCATTGACTGCTCCTGTGTGTCAATCCTTTCTTGCTTCATATCTTGTTCAGCTTCTCCTCCCTGAACGCTGACACCGTCACTAAGTGAGTTACCATCACTAAGTGAATTACCATCACTAGGTGGATCACTGTCACTAAGTGGATCATTCCAAAAAAATTGCACTTTTCCAATTTTGCTCTGCAAAACTAGCAGACCTTGAAATCACTATTCTTTTGCTCCCATCACTAAAATGATAGCTTTTTGAACCTGGCTCATAGCCCATAAACCTGAGCTTTCTAGCCTTTGGTTGTCCCTTTCTTCTAACTGCCTTTGGAACATGCACACACACAGTACTTCCAAAAATTCTTAAATGTGTCAGAGATGGTTTCCTCCCATATAACACTGCATATGGAGCATCATTAATAGATGAACTCCACAGCCTATTAATTAAATAATTAGCAGTCAATATGGCTTCACCCCAGTATGACCTGCTCAGACCAGAATCCTCCAGCAGTGAGTCTTTCATGGTTTGTAAGACTCCATTCCGCCTTTCAACAACACCATTCTCTGCTGCTGTGTATGGATTTGTGCGTCTGTGTTTAATTCCCAACTGTCCCAACCATTATTGAAAACTTGTTGACATGAATTCTGAACCTCTGTCAGTTTGCAGCTGACATACCTGTTGTTTATACCTTCTTTCTACGCAGCTTACCCATTGCTTAAGTTTCTGTAGCACCTCTATTTTATTCTTTAGTAAATAGCAGACCCCAAACCTGCTGTAGTCATCTACAATGACCAGCGCATACTTTGCTCCTCCCAAACTGGCTTGCATTGGCCCAACCAAACCTGCATGTACCAGCTCGAGAGCTCTTGTTGTCTGCCTTGCGCTACTCTTGCTTACTGGGAATGCCTTGGACTTTGATGATTTGCATACTGCACAGTCCAAGTATGCCTTACATCTCTTTAAGTTTAACCCTTCTGCAAACTGTTCCATCGTTTGCAAAACTCTGAAGCTGGCATGGCCAGATGCTTTGCATACTGCACAGTCCAAATATGCCTTACATCTCTTTAAATTTAACCCTTCTGCAAACTGTTCCATCGTTTGCAAAACTCTGAAGCTGGCATGGAACCAACCTGTAAAACAATTTAGAATTGTTAACAATTGTTTGACTTGCCCCACTGTCTATTAACCATTTGTCTCTGCTATTGCAATAACCAACTTTTGCAACAGCTATTTGTCCATCAGTGGATTCTCCTCCTTGTAAATAATTTCTTCTTTGCAAACAGCTTTTTCTTTGCAAACAGTCCTTCTTTAAATGAGAAGCTTCACCACAAACAAAGCACCGCCCCTGTTGCTGGGCTGATCCCTTCTGCTGCTTTTGTCTTCTCTGCAGACTTTCAGTCTGTGGAAATTTCCATTCTTCTCTCTCTACTCCTTGGGCCCCCACCTCAGGAATTCCTCCTTGTGGCTCTTTCTATAATGGCGTTTGTTCTCTTCTGCAATCAAACATGCCTTCAGAGCTTCCAAACGCAAGTCCTGCTCTGGTTTGCATTCAAACACTGCAGAAACAATGTCCCATATTTCGTGAGATCATCCGACGGCATGGGGTGAGGTTCCAACAATACGCTGATGACACCCAGCTGTATATCTCCACCCCTCGTCAATTCAGTGAAGCAGTGGACGTAATAGACTGGTGCCTGGACGATGTAAGGGTCTGGATGGGAGTTAACAAACTCAAACTTAACCCAGACAAGACCGAGTGGATGTGGATATTGCCTCCGAAGGACCATGTTGATCGTCCTTCCTTGGTTTTGGGGGGAGAAAACTTAATCCCCTCAGAACGGGTTCGCAATTTGGGTGTCCTCCTAGACCAGTGATGGCGAACCTATGGCACGCGTGCCACAGGTGGCACGTGGAGCCATATCTGAGGGCACGCGAGGCGTTGCCCTATGTGAGCTCCAGCATGCATGCGCGCACTGGCCAGCTGATTTTCGGCCTTCTTTTTGGCCGTTTTCGCTCTCACCAGGCTTCAGGAAAGCCTCCTGAAGCCTGGGGACGGCGAAAACGGCCCAACGGGCCAACTGGAAGTGCACTTGTGTGTGTCACCCCCAGCCTCCTTTTTGCTGTCAGAAGTCTTCAGGAATTTCTTCAGCTTTGGACAGTTGTAGCCAGGCCTCCCACACCTCGGCCCATTTCTTCTGCAGCCGGCAAGGCTTTTCTGAAGGCCTCTGCAGCCGATAACAGAGCTCCAGATCGATCCGGAGCTCTGTTATCGGCTAAAGAGGCCTTCAGGAAAGTCCTTTAGAAAATGCCTCTGCAGATGATAACAGAGCTCCGGATCGATCCAGAGCTCTGTTATCGGCTAAAGAGGCCTTCAGGAAAGCCTTGCTGGCTGCAGAAGAAATGGGCCAAGGTGTGCGAGGCATGGTTGCAACTATATGA
>QLTV01001025.1:68616-85941 GCA_003457575.1 Thermophis baileyi
AGATGTAGATATAGATATACAAATAGATATACATAGTTAGATATAGATATAGATATATAGATATAGATATAGATATAGATATAGATATAGATATAGATATGTAGATATATAGATATATAGATATATAGATATATATATATAATTTGTTTTTTGAGGTTTTCGCGGGTATTTGTATGTAGGTCTGTGGTTATTCGGGTTTTCTCCCGCGTGAAGTTGGAGATGTCATTGCAACGTTTCGACGAAGTCTCATTCATCATCTTCAGGCTGATTATCAGGCTTGTGTCTTCAGCCTCGTGCTTCTAGGAGCAATCAGGCTGAAGACACAAGCCTGATAATCAGCCTGAAGATGACGAATGAGACTTCGTCAAAACATTGCAATGACATCTCCAACTTCACGCAGGAGAAAACCCGAATAACCACAGACCTACATATTGTGTTGTCTGGGTATTTAATTTGCTTAACAATACAGATTCCATTCTTACTCTCCACCCCTTTTTTCCAACCACTGGTTAAATAAGTTCCATGTTTGATAATATTCTGTGTCTTCTTTCAGTTTGATTTTCAATGTAAGTCTATCCATTTCTGCACAATCTGATATCTTTTTAATTATCTCTTCATCTTGCGGTGTTTCTTCATCTTTCCAATATTTTGTGAAGATAATCCTCACTGCTGTTAAGACATGTAATACTAAATACATACTTTTCTTATCATTTTTTTCTGATATCATCCCTAATAAAAACAGTTCAGGTTTATAATCTACATGTTTCCTTATTATCTTTTTTAGCCGTCTGTGTATTTTTACCCAATTTTTTTTTTTAGCACAAGTCCACCACATATGATAAAATGTTCCCGTCATTTTATATTCTTAAACTGTCATCAAACTATCACATGTACCACCTCCTTTTTTTCCCTATAGGAATCCCAGTTAAATATTGTCTGACTGGTGGCTGCTCAGTCTTTGCATTAAGCCAACCAGTTAACAGTCAGTGGAATGACTTGCCTCCATAAATTGTGGGTGCTCCAACACTGGAGGTTTTTAAGAAGGGATTAGACAACATTTGTCTGAAATTGTATAGGGTTTAATGCTTGAGTATGGGTGGATTAAAAGACCTCCAAAGTCCCTTCCAGCTGATTGATTGTGGTGTTAGTAATGCTTTATCAAGCCTTAGTAAGTCCACACTTAGGATACTGCATCCAGTTTTGGTCACCATATTATAAAAAAGATGTTATTCTCTCATCTTCTCAGCATCTTTCAAATGAGGCCATCCACCCAAAATCTTCATGGGTTCCTCAATGGAGGCTTTCTCAGGCTAAATATTGGTGAGATGTTGCTGGCATAACAACAGGCTTGTTACTATGGACTCTGCTTTTTTCCTGTTATAAGTGTTTTTCTGTAGTAAAGGGGAGACTGAACTTCTTTGGTTCACTGGCTAAGCTGTAAAACTGCTTCTCTTCTTAGGATATTTTTCCTTTAATTCAGCCAGAATATCATCACTGAGTTCATGTTATCATGTTCCAGACTCTGGTATAACTATGAACAGATCTTAAGTTTCTGTGTAACATCTTTCAGTTTTTGGAAGAGTGCTCTATCCTTCCCTTCTCCAATGACAACAATCTGTTAGAAAAGGTGCTCACGTCACTTTTTTTCAGTGATTTTGTAACTTTGAATAGCCACTTAATGAACTGTTGTAAGTTGAGGACTACCTGTGTTTTTCTGAAATCAAGTTATATCACCAGCATTCCCATAAGCTATATAAGATATACGAGAATAACTTTTATCTATTACATTTTCTCAATACATATTTTTTTCAATATATGATTGACAAAGGTTGCTGAACCTTTCTTGTTCACTTATGAATTTAGTGGTAACACTTATTGTCCTAATTAAGCATGTTTGCATATTAAAAAAAACTGTAAAAGAAAAAATCATAAATGAAAATACCAGGTGGGATAACAAACCAAAGTTTCTGCTTTTAAAATTCCTGTTTCCATTCTAGTTCCATCCCTTTCTGGAGAAGAATGAGTTCTACAATCTTTCCCACTGGAATCTTTACATGGACCATAATGGAGAAGTAGCTGCAGATATGGACATTGAGTCCATGGTAATTTCACCCGAGGGGGATTTGATCAAAAGGAAACTGGGGAGTATTGAAAGACAGAGAGTTGTTATTAACGAAGTTGCTCTTTCATGGCTAAATCTGCTCAACAAGGTGGGTCAACTATTGCTGTGTTTTCTCTTTTTTCTAAAGATTATGACCCATTTCAAGTGGGTTAATTCTAGTCACCATGGCGGGTGACCCTCACTGGAAGTTGAATGTACAGAAGAGAAAACTTTTTGTTAGATAGCTTGTGGGGACTTCAACACTATTCACAAAAATGTCCTT
Source organism: Thermophis baileyi (assembly GCA_003457575.1). Classification (NCBI taxonomy): domain Eukaryota; kingdom Metazoa; phylum Chordata; class Lepidosauria; order Squamata; family Dipsadidae; genus Thermophis; species Thermophis baileyi. The sequence continues at coordinate 71,001 of QLTV01001025.1, forward strand.
CAGATGCCATGATAAGGAATATCTTTTTAAACTGATTCAGTCATGTCCAATATTGGATGCTGGGTGATTATTCTTTAGGATGGATACCATGGATCAAGCTGGTGAGAAATATTCAAGTGCTATCAGGTGCTAGTAGCCTCAGGTTCTTTTAACCAGTATCTGCATTAAGGTTTGCACGGAATCAGACGAAATATAGTCATGACTGGTTAGAGGTCCTGTTGGTCCCTGTGAGAAATAAGCCTCACCTTGTCCAGATTGAGGAATGTTTCTCTTGAAAGGTCACTGATGTTCTATAATCTTTTTAAGCAGCCCAAACCTGGCCAGAGTTATCCACGTCTCTCTTTCACCCCACTGGGATAAGCAGTAGGCCTTCTGCTCCTCTGAAGAAGCTCCAAAGATGTTCATGATTCACATGAAACCATAAAGGCTGTTTTGATGTGAGATAATGCCCATAACCTGGAGAACTTTGATCCAAAGAAAAGCCCTTCCTCATTTTGGAAATAACAAGGGAGAATTTGAAAGGAAATGCTACTTAGATTTGGGCTTTGGCTTGTAAGAGGGTACTTCATCTGAAAAACTTAGAATGCAATTTTTTTTATCTTTATTGTTAGCTACGTTAAGTCCCTCTGAGCAAAAAGGAGGATCCAAATTTAACTAATAAGAAATGTAGATTTGTCTTTCCGTGGAAGTTGGTGTCCCCTAACTGCAGTTCTTCAGTAGAAAAAAGACCCAGATACTGTACAGAGCTGGACACAAGTCTCCTACTCTTGTCCCACTTGCTGAAGATGAAAAGATCCCTTTTTGAAGGACAAGTTCTCACGACCTCTCCTGCATCTCATCTCACCCCACTTCTAGAAACTAGGCAGTCAGTTTTAGTCTTGGTTGAGAGCCATATGAACTGAGGAAAGAAACACACAAATAAAAAGAGCCCTAATTTTTAGGATTTCTTTTCCTTTATATTTTAATTGGGGGATGGTTTTGAACTACTTTGAGCTACTTTCAAAGGGAAGCAGTTTTGCAATGTTTTATATACTCCAGAAGACGTCTATCCAGATTTTACTGGTCCGAAGTTTCTTTCTTTATTACAGTATTATTTTCATTAATAAATCTTTTACAATAATTTCTTTTCCTCCACTCGCAACAGAATACCTTATTCCACCAGACTTGAAATTTTGGGCTTAGACAACTTAGAACTACGTCGCCTTAGAACCGATCTAAATGTAGTTCATAAAATTATCTGCCACAATGTCCTACCTGTCAATGACTACTTCAGCTTCAACCACAACAATACACGAGCACACAATAGATACAAACTTAAGGTAAACCGCTCCAAACTCGACTGCAGAAAATACGACTTCAGCAACAGAGTGATCAATGCCTGGAATTCACTACCTGACTCTGTGGTTTCTTCCCCAAACCCAAAAAACTTTAACCTTAGACTGTCTACTGTCGACCTCACCCCATTCCTAAGACTATTGTCTTCATCTATCTGTATTCACTTTGATTATGTTTATGATTATACCTATACCTGCTATCTTGTACATGTTTGACAAATAAATAAATAAAAATAAATAAATAATAAAATGTAATGCAAGATCATCGTACTGTACTTTAAAATCATAGTTATGTGAAGAATAGAGAAATGCATGTTAACAAGGCTAGGAGGAGGAACCAAACTGGTTGTCACTTAAGGCTGAAATCTTTTCAATTCCATCCCTCCAGTCTTTCTTAAGTTGAAAAATACTTTACAGTATTTCAATGTTAGAGGCCAAAAGCCAAGGGGAGTGAGTAAATGAACAATCTGCCAGTATTTATCTCTCCTAAATCTGTTTGGAATGAGTCAAGCTTTTCATATTTATCTAAGTGAAGCCCAGGAACTATTTGGCTAATATTAATGTCTACATCCATTTTCATGCATGCTTCGTCCCAATATATTTTCTTTCACATTCCTTGTTTTTCTGCTTAGTCTCTGCCTCAGTCCCAATGTGTGGAAAGTTGCCATCCTGGATTTGTCAAGTGGAAGCGAGAAGGAGAGCCTGCTTGCTGCTATGACTGCATTCCTTGTCCTGAGGGGACCATCTCCATTCATGAAGGTGGGGGACACCAAGGAAAAGGACAGGACTTGTGGAAGTGGATTCATCTGAAACACTGTCATGAAAGTGCAAGTTAAAAGACAGATTGAAGCTTAATTGTTTTTTTATTTTTGCTAGCAGTTTGGCAGTTTGATTCTCACCGGCTGAAGGTTGACTCCGCCTTCCATCCTTGAGATTGGTAAAATGAGGACCCAGATTCTTGGGGGCAATAGGCTGACTGTGTAAACCACTTAGAGAGGGCTGTAAAACACTGTGAAGGAGTATATAAGTCTAAGCACTATTGCTATTATCTTCAAATTGCACAATTTCTTACTAGAGGGAGGGATAGCAGAAAATCTTTGAGGGAAGGCCTAGGAAGAGATAGGAGGTTGTAGCTGATTGGACAAGCTTCTCTACTGCCAGAAAATCCAGGAAATGTGTCAAGAAAGATTAACTGATTCATTATCTACCTCTAATAATGTAGATTCTGCAAATTACATAAGAAATCATTCAGGTTCCAGGACTTCTTCCAATTTCATAAACTATAAAAATATATCTTTTTTTTAATGATATTCTTCTTACCTACTCTCTGTAGAGATTTTAAGCAATGCTTCTTGGAAAGTGCTGCTAGTAACAAATGTTATCCCAAGAAGGTATTTCTTGAAAGGTGAAAGTACAGAATATTAATATATATATATATATATATATATTGGTTTTTTGGTTTACTCAGATACAGAAAAATGCAACAAATGTCCAGATGAAAAATATCCAAATGAGGACAGAATCCAATGTATCCCCAAAGTTATAGCCTTCCTTTCTTATGAAGAACATCTGGGAATCATTCTGGTCTCTTTTGCCCTATTCTTGTTCTTAGCCACAGGCCTTGTTTTAATGATATTCATTAAACATCTAGAAACTCCCATTGTGAAAGCCAACAACCGAGACCTCTCTTACATCCTCCTGGTCTCCCTCCTGCTTTGCTTCTTGTCTCCTTTTCTCTTCATTGGTCAACCAAGGAAAATCACCTGCCTTCTCCGACAAACAGTTTTTAGCATCATCTTCTCAGTTGCCATTTCTTCTCTCTTGGCCAAAACCATCACAGTGGTGCTGGCTTTCCTGGCTACAAAACCAGGAAACCGAGTGAAGAGATGGTTAGGGAAAAGCTTGGCCAACTCCATCATCTTTTCTTGTTCTAGTGTCCAAATTATGATCTGCTCCACCTGGTTGGGAATTTCTCCCCCATTCTGTGACTCGGACTTTAACTCCCAGCCTGGACTGATCATCCTGCAATGCAATGAAGGATCTGTTTTCATGTTCTACATCACCCTCAGCTACATGGGCTTCCTGGCCGCCATCTGCTTCACGGTGGCTTTCCTGGCCAGGAATCTTCCTGGAGCCTTCAATGAAGCCAAGTTGATCACCTTCAGCATGCTGGTCTTCTGCAATGTTTGGGTCTCCTTCCTGCCCACCTACCTGAGCACCAAGGGGAAATACATGGTGGCTGTGCAGGTCTTCTCCATCTTGGCCTCCAGTGCTGGGCTGCTGGGCTGCGTCTTCATCCCCAAGTGCTACATTATCATTCTGAGGCCAGACTTGAATACAAAGGAGCATCTTACGACCAGAAGAAATGTATAAATGTGAGTTAGAGGAATTTCCACTCTCAACACATTACAACAGGTCAAGCATAGAAATTGTTTCAAGCTGTCTCCTGTACATGAGGTGGGGCAACAATTTTGAGCTGAAATAATCGAAGAACAATTGGAAGATAGTGTCCTCCATCCTTATCCAGTATAATTGCTAGATGTGGATAATCTGGATTATCCATGTGGTCAAATTATTTAGAAATAAAATAAGAGGTGAGCTTAAATACAGCCTTATAAGAATTTTACAAAAGAAGTCCTAAAGAATTGAGAGTATCCAAATTTAAGTGTCCCCTAAATGTGGTGTAAGGGAGGGAGATGGGATTAGGCATAAATACTCCTTAAATTCATCCATCTCATTCTTCTGATGGTGGGCACCCCAGAGTTATTTGGAAGGGACCTTGGAGATCTTCTAGTCCAACCTCTTGCTCAGGCAGGAAACTCTATACCATTTCAGACAAATGGCTGTCCAATCTCTTTTTAAAAGTTGGAGCACCCACAACTTCTGGAGGCAAGTTGTTCCACTGATAGATTGTTCTAACTGTCAGGAAATTTCTCCTTAGGTTGCTTCTGTTCTTGATTAGTTTCCATCTGTTGCTTCTTGTCCTGCCTTCTGGTGCTTTGGAGAATAGGTTGACCCCCTCTTCTTTGTGGCAGCCCCTCAAATATTGGAAGACTACTACCATGTCACTCCTAGTCCTTCTTTTAATTAAACTAGATATACCCAATTCCAGCAACCGTTCTTTATGTGTTTTACTTCCAGTCCCCTAATCATCATTGTTGCTCTTCTGTGCCCTCTCTCTAGAGTCTCAACATCTTTTTTACCTTGTGGCGACCAAAACTGGATACATTATTCCAAGTGTGGTCTTACCAAGGAACTGAGGCATAAAGATGGATCCTGACCTGATTCAGAAGATCTGTTCTTAACTTTTAGAAATGGAAGTTCGCGAGGACATCCTATTCAAAGAAGGAATTCCTCCTGAAATTATCACATAGTTTATCAAATTTAGCAGAATTGTGTTTGGTTGGGTGTATCTCCCTTCTTGGCTTTATCATTGCTGCATCTTTCTAGCACCCAAGAAGTTCTCGTCCCGGATAAATATGTAGCATTTAAGGACTGTGCACAATCTGCATCTTTAACCAATGCGGAGGAAGTTTCTTTTTGTTGATGCACCTGCAGGAACACTTTTTTTTGTATTTATTTATTTTGTCCAAGCATGTATTAGATAACAGATATAAACATGATTATGAATACAAGAAATGGATATGAATAAAAGGGAATATTAGGACAGGGACGGTAGGCACGGTGGTGCGCTTATGCACGCCCCTTACAGACCTCTTAGGAATGGGGTGAGGTCGACAGTAGACAGTCTAAGGGTAAAGTTTTGGGGGTTTGGATATTACGTATCCAAATATTACATATTATTAAAAATTACATATTACGTAGTAATATGGTCAAGTTTTCTAGTGTCTTCTGTTATTCTGTTTTGGAGAGAAACTGTTAGTCATATACATGTGCCGATTTTCTTCAAACCATGTATGCGATTAACTAGTTTTCAAAGATTGATGTTAAATGTCTTTTTCTTATATTTTTTTCAACTCTGTTCGTTTTTTAGTTTGTTTTTCTTCTCTGTGTTCTCCTTTGAATGATGTATTTTGTTGACAGCTGGTCTAAGACGAAATATATTTTTAATTTACAATCTTGCACAGGACAGTGGATTGAATTCAATTCCTGCAAGCCTCTTTCACATCTGTGGCTCTAGTTATAATCTTTTTTGCTTTATTGTATCCCTGGACTTTTTCTTACTTAAGCAGCATACCAATTTTGTGCATGGGTTGACAAATGTTTACAAAAAATAACTTGGGGAAAAATAATAAGTATGGAAAAAGCAATAGTCTTTAGGAAATGTTAACTAGTCTAAATTGTCAAATAAAGATATCAACAAATACCTTCCAATATTCTTCACAGCAGTTATAAGTACAATTATATTTTAACCTCTATCTTCCTAAGGTTATATTGTGACTCTTTTATCTATACTTTCCTCTGTATGAAAACCATAAATCACAACTTCATTTTTACACAAAAAATCCATAATGGGCTTCCAGTCACCAATACATGTAGATGTTGCCCTTTCTCTGCCAAACTCTTGGCAATATTTCTGGAGGATTTACACACAGTCTCAGAGATGGGAAAGCCAAAGTGGGCCCTCTCCACGAACTGTTTACAGAAAAAGAAGAGGGACCATCAAATTCCTCCCCAAAACCAGTTTCTGGGTAGATGTGGCAAGAAATGAAGTTGCATCACCCATCGTCCTATGGGCATTGCCACCGTCTCAGCTGTAGACCTCACAAGCCCAGTGTTTATTTGATAAATAAGAAACTTCAAACTATAAAGATACTTAGTGGCTTACATAGATCTGGAAGGACAACACAGAATAGAAAGAAATAAAAAGAAAAAATTCTATCTACTCTATGTCAATAGAAAGAAAAACTCTATGACTGTATCCCTGTATACCTAGGTCTGTGATGGCCAACCTATGGCACGCGTGCCATGGGTAGCACGCAGAGCCATATCTGCGGGCACGTGAGCCGTTGCCTTAGTTCAGCTCCAGCACACATGCGCGTGCCGGCCAGCTGATTTTCAGCTACCCCCACCCATGCTGCCCCTCCCCTCCCAGGAGTCTCCATGCAGCCTGTTTTGGATGCCAGGTGAGTACAGGGCTCACGCGGAGGCTCTGGGAGGGTGTTTTGGCCTCCGGAGGGTCTCCAGGGGGTGGGGGAGGCCATTTTCACCCTCCCCAGGCTCCATGAAAGCCTCTGGAGCCTAGGGAGGGTGAAAAATGGGCCTACCGGGCCCACTGTAAGCCAGGAAATGGGCCATTTCCCGCCTCCGGATGGCCTCCATGGGGACGGGGGGACATTTTCGCCCTCCCCAGGCTCCAAGAAAGCCTCTGGAGCCTAGGGAGGGTGAAAAATGGGCCTACTGGGCCCACTGGAAGCCAGGAAACAGGCCATTTCCAGCCTCCGGAGGGCCTCCGGGAGGACGGGGGGGCATTTTCGCCCTCCCCAGGCTCCAAGAAAGCCTCTGGAGCCTGGGGAGGGCAAAAAACGGGCCTACCAGAAGTCTGCAAACGGGCTGTTTCCGGCCTCCTGAGGCTTCAGGGAGGCCTGCTAGGCCCAAAATGGGGCACGGGGGGGGGCATGCAACCATGCATGGGGAAGCACAGGGGGCCGTGTGCACATGCACGGTGGATCGCAGGGGGATTGCACGCGCATGCGTGGGGGAGTGCAGGAGTTTGCACATGCATGCGCAGGGTGGGGCAGTGCGGGAGGGTCACGCACGCATGCGCAGGGGAGCGGGGCATGGGGGGCATTGAATTATGGGTGTGGGCATGCGAGCTATCATGTGCGCGTGCTTTCGGCACCCAAGGAAAAAAAGGTTCGCCATCACTGACCTAGGTTGTAAATTTTCTGCCTGATAGTTGGCTCTTTTCCAACAATTGACATTTCTAGAACTGATTGGACATGAAATTTCACTTCAAGCATAAAGAATGTTAAACTCAGCTCCAATTTAGGATTGAAAAATGGAGTTCTAATAGAAAAGAAAATCATAAAGAGACCCTGCTCTTAAAATTAGGGTGGGTTCAAGGATATTTGAATTAGAAGACAGGCAGGATTAGAGTTGTCTCATCAAGATAGAGTCTAACCAAACTCCACAGCTCTGGGTGACCTTCCCCAGCAGTCTCTGGAGACAAGACACCACTATGAAGGATTGCAGAAGTCGATTCTCTAGATGTTGAACTCTTTTCCTCCAGCATCATTTTCTGGAAATGTTCTGACAGGAAGGACAACAACACTTCCTGGGATGTATTTGTGATTTTTCACTTACATGAACTTCAGGATCCCCAGAGGAGAAGTTTCTTCTCATCATAATCATCACTATTCTGGTGATAATGGAGATCTATTCTGCTACAGTGAGTGCCTTTGATGTTAACATCAGACTGAAGATCTAAACACTAAGGAACATCTAACGATAAAACTAGGAAATTGACAATGAAATTGTTTCTTAGGATAATCATCATTTAACGACCCCATAATCCCTTGAGAGGTGGAGTCTGGGCAACTGAATGGAGCTAGTAGAGTGATTAATTGTTGGATGCCCTTCCTGCTGCCAGAAATTGTTTCTTAGGATCATAACATTTAATTATTGATTGGAATTGTTGCTGGTTTATATGCTTGGTTTGCCTCTATTTGACAACTTATGTTATTTAAAACTGAAGGAAATAAAAATAGTTAGATTAATGAAATTAAAATCCAAGATAATCACTGAACAATAAAATAAAATACTGTAATAGTTGATATTTGTGTTTTTAAACTGTAAATAACCCTCCTTTTCCTCAGCACACTGGTTAGCCAATATTTGCCTTAAGCAACCCTTGGAGAGAGGACACATATGAACCATGTCCTGAGCTTTGGACTGCTTTAAGCTTGGTGGGTAACTTCAGAGTTAGGAGGGTCTCAACCTCATCTTTATGGTTCTTTCAGAATTCAGAATCAAGTGTAGGACTCAAAGCAGAGGTGGGTTCCTCCCGGTTCGGACCAGTTCTCCTGAACCGGTAGCGACCCGCTGGTGACGTCATGATGACATCACCGATCCGGTTCGGTCCGTGCCAGTCCGTGGGTGCCGCCATTTTTTTTTGAATTTTTTTTTTGAATTTTTTTTTCCCTGTGCATGTCCAGAAGCCGAGTTTCCAGCACTGCACATCCGTTGCCATCTTGCTTTTGGCATTTTTTTATTTATTTTTTTACTTTAAAAAAAAAATTGGACTGCGCATGCGCGTGCGCGCACAAAGCCGGCACGCACCCACAAGACGCGGCCACGTGGTGTGGGAGGAAGCAAACTGGCAGCGAGGTAAGTTAGAACCCACCCCTGACCCAAAGCAATCATTGAATTCTTTCTGCAGTGTTTTTCAGCATGTTCTGGTGGGACTCCCTGAAATAATATTGAGAGACGGCCCCCACACAACAAAGAGATGCACTAATAATTATGCATTTCAAAATGGCAGGATAGAGTAATGCATACGTAACAAATGATGAACAAATGATGCAGATATTATATTGTTGCTATTACGGAAACTTGGTGAGATGAAATCCACAAGTGGAATATACAGCTAGAGGAATTTAAATTATTTAAAAGAAACAGACCAAATAAAAGAGGAGGTGGAGTTGCACTATATATAAGAATTAACTATATGTCTACAGAAATAAAACACAAGAATGATGAAAAGTGTCTTGAATGCATTTGGGTCAATATAAAAGGGGGGGAAATGGCGCTGCCATAGATGTATAAAATAGGCCACTCAACCAAACAGAGAAAATAGATGAACTGTTTGCTAATCAATTATCTAAGTATATATTAAGCACATCAAAATAGTAATGGGGGACATTAACTACCCTGACATCCACTGGGAGAGAAACTCTTCACCAAGTGGAAAATCAAACATATTCCTGACAAACCTAGCAGACAACTTTGTCTCCCAAAAAGTAGAGAAGGGAACTAGGGGATCAGCCATATTGGACTTAATTCTCACTAACAGAGATGAACTGATAGATGGCATTGAAGCTACAGGAACCTTGAAGCGTGGGATTGATCCTACAACATTGGAATTCAACATTATGCAAGCACAAGCAATAAAGTCAAACTCGAATCTTAGAATTTAAGAGAGCTAATTCAATAAACTTAGAAAAAGCTTGGGAAGGATTCCATGCATGAGAATCCTCAAGGGGAAAACAACCCAAGAAGTTGGGAAATTTTGAAAAGTAAGTGTACCTATTCATATGTAAGGGATATCAATTGATTGCAAGTAAGAGAGCTCAGCCTCCTTCTTCTGCCTGTTTTCCTTCAGTGAGGGAGGGACTAAGGCAAAAAAGCAATAAAACAATAAAACAGGGAAGAAAACACAAATTTCTCCCCAGCGACTTTATTCAGTCACTGAGGAACCTGATGGTCAAATTGTCAGGGCACCTGGCCTCAAATTGTTGCTGGTCAAGGGATTAATACAGACTCAATACTCCAAAAGGACTGGAAACTTGAACAGATTTTATGTCTATAGTGGCTGAGGAGACATTTTCATTTCACAAAAGGAAAGCTTGCACGTTTTGTTTTGTTTTTTCAAAAAGTGTTAGGTTATAATTGTAAATTATAAATGCTTTCAACTATCGCCAAAATTAATCTTAATACTATAACTATAATTTTATAAATAAATAATAACTGTTTTCTATTTTGGCTCTCAATTTTCTATAAGCTCTTTATCCACAATATTTCCTTTAATGTCCAGTTTCACTGCAACTTCCTCCTTTTGATCTGTTTTTAGTTTCTGTTTCCTATTTTCCTTCTATCAAAGTCTTGAATTTTTCCTTCATTTTAATTTTTTTCTGAATATTCTCTTCTTCTGATTCTGAACTGCATCTCATCAGAGTTTCCGAAAAGAGAGATTTCCCTTTCAACTCCTCCAGTTCTGAGGGAAGACAAAAGCCCCGCCCCTCTCTCTCCCTAGTGGCTGCCCCTAGTCCTGGCCTCCTCCTATCATCATGGCAACCCAGCAGCAGCCAATCAAACAAGAGGGGAAGAGACAATGGTTGCCTAGGAACTCAGCCACCAATCAGCCTCATGGAGAAGAGGTTGAAGAAACAAAGGCATAGGGCGGCTAGAGTTTCAAATAAGGATAAAATTAAAAGGTTTTAGTGTGATGAGAACGAGAAAAAAAATCTCCCAGAAATGCAGAGGGAGGGGAGGCTGAAATCCTGGAAAGGCCCCTCCCCCACCTAGAAATGGCTGCCCTAAAGAGTTTCTCCTCCAGTGGAGGCTCTTGGGCAAGTGGGAGCAGTGGCTGCTCAGGAGAGCCCAGCTGGAGGGTGTTCAGGGGCCACGAGGGACCCCCAGGATGCTCTTTCCTCAGAGCCCCAGAGGGTCCCTCCAAGGAGACCGCCCCTCACCTTTTCCTCCTGAGAAATGCCAGATCCCCCTTTGGAGACAAAGGCCCTGAATGGCTTCCTCCAGACAGGAGCCTTTGCTGGAAACACATGAAGACAAACTGAAGCTTCACAAACCCCCATTGGCTGTATTCCCTTAAAATGCAACACCAAAGCCCACAAACCACGTTAGTCTCTTCACAGAATGGTGGGAGGGGGAGGGAAGGATTCCCTGAGATCCCCTCCTCCTTCCTGGGACTTTTCCAAAATGGGTCTGGGCTTTGCTTTTCCCCCTCAGTGGCCTATGTGTGGAAGAGAATGGCAGTGGAGCATGGGTTCCCTTCCGTCCCTGTTATTATTATTATTATTTATTAAATTTGTATGCCGCCCAACTCCCAAGGAACTCTGTTATTAATATTTTCAATCTTCTGTGCAAACTTACTGCATTGGCCATCACATAGATGGTTTGTGGTAAATCCAAGTGAGTTCACACAACACCCTTAACTTAGGTTAAGGAAAGAGAACTGCTACATAGGCATAATGTACCATGCCAAAATATATACACCAGATGATGGCTTAGCATGATGACCTGCTTCACAGCTACTGGAATGTATGAAACAGGGTAAACCTTTTTAAAAATCTCAGTAATATTTTCAGGGAGTCTATGGCTGACCAAAGATGAGTCCCCTGCTCTTTAGAGATTTCTTTGGGGATGCAAGGGAGAAAGAAGAAGCTATTTTTAAATCTGGTTCCCTCTGAAGACCAACACCTTTGCACCTCCCTTGGGCAGTGCCAGGCTGAGATGTGCCCACCTTGCTAAAACTACTGCAGAAGTGTCTCAGAAAAACTGGATGGCCTAAACAGGAGCTGTGAATGTCACCCGTTAATCCAATTGATGACTCCACACAGCTCAGGAAAGATGGTTTCTACCCAATCCAGGTTAAGTGGAATAATGGTTCTATGATGGTCTATGGAATTTGATTCACCTGGCTCGATTCTGCAGAGGGTGCACAACTGTCAACCACCTGGTGGGACACTCACACAACACACTCACAGGGGTTCTGCAATTGAGTCTTGCAAAGGGGACGGAGGGGGTCCCACCAATGTTGGGTGTGCTAAGGCTGCCCTAATGCAAGCATGATTGCAAACACCCTAGACTCTGGTGTGCTCTCCTAGCCTGCAGGTGCCTGGGACTCGCCTCCTGAAGGGATTCCTGGTTGACCATCTGTGCTGCATTGGGCTGACAACAGAATGGGGTGCTTTGATGTGGAACACCCACTGCCTGAAGCCCAATTTTTTGTGATGTACTGCTGCTCTTCCACCCTTGTCATGTGCTAGGAGGGCTCCTCCCTCAGAAAAACCTTTTCCAACCATGCTTGAGGCTGCCTGAGCCAGATCAAGTAAGGGGCTCCATCTGCCTTCCTCTTTTCCAGCATGTCCTCCCTTCCCTTGACAGGAAGGGACATCCACCTCTTGCAGCCCACCTGGCCTTCTAGGACTCCTGTTTTATCAACCTCCCTGCAGCCTTCATGAGTATTTGAAATTCATGGCCAAAATTGGAGCTTTCCTGCTGCTTCTATACAGACCAACCTGCCCAAGCTTAGCAAGTTGGAGTCCACTTGGCTGACATTGCAAGACTGAAGCTAGACTCAGGAAGGTCAAAGCCTCAGCCAGTTGTGTGTGAAAGTTATCAGAAAGGCCATAGGTGAAAAGGGTTTTCAAAAATGGTTTGCCATTGCTTCTTTCCTAGGGCATCAGATATTGGCTGGCCCAGGTTTACCCAGCTGACTTTGTGCCCAAGGGAGGACTAGAATTCATGAGCTCCTGGATACTGTCCTGAAGTCTTGACCATAGACAGCCTCTGATCATAGCCATACAACCCACTTAACCTGATCACTTCAGTAATTCACACCTGCAACTTTTAACCGTGGTTTATTTTCTGAGGTTGAACCCGTTGGCCAATGGGTTAGTGAATTATGTGTATTAATTCAGCAGGGACTAGCTGAACAATCATTTATAACAGAAATAAGTTGGAGACACTTTTCTTCCTGGGGTGAGGGCCACATTCACACAACATACTTCACCAGAGTGAGGAAATCTTCGTGTAGCCACCTTGGGACAAAAGACAGCTCTAGGTGCAGCCTCCTCAAAGGCTATAATAAACTATGGATGACCACAGCCATCCCCTCCTCCACTTCCCTGGGATCTCACCAGAGGCAAACCCACAAATTAGGTTGTCATAATTCTAACTGAGGAGAGATTCCTCCCCTCTGGGCTAGGCTTCAATGAGACATGGCAATAACCTAATGGACAGGAGAAGCCATGTTACACATCAACCTGGCACTCCAATTCACAGACAACAACTGGAACATGGAGGCACTAGCAGGCACTGAGAGTGGAAACCTGGGACTCTACAGTGGGACAACTTTCAAATAATGTACCTGGATCACCCTGTGCCCCTCATTGTAAGGATGGACCTGCCTATTCCTTCTGCTTCCCCTCTCACTCAACCCTCCCCCCATTTCTCCCTTCTAGGCCAAGCTGTAATATTAACATTCCCCCATAGATAAGAAACATAATCCATCAACCAAGATAAACCAGAACACAGGAACTCCAAACTGGCCATCTGAACCACTTGGAGGTTTTCTGGGGTGGAGTTTTAAATAAAGCCTCAGAGATGAGAATGTCACAGGAGTTGCACCAAGTACATCTACAAAACCAGAGGAACTTCCACCAGGTCCTCCTAAACCAACTACTGGGTGGTTGTGGCAAGAAATCAGGTCACACCATCCACCACACTCTGGGTGCTGCCACCATCTCAGCTGCAGACCTCACAGCACACTGTGGTTGTTAACAAACCTTGAAAATTGAAAATTGAAAGGCTCTCAGTGTGGAAGAGACAAGACAGAAAGTGAAAAGGAAACTAAAACAAAAACTTCTATCCATTATTCTATAATTATCTCTCTATTAGCCAATGATGCAGTCAATAGGCCATCCCTTTCTTGTCTTTTAGTCTGCTCTCATGCAAAAATTGATATTTCTAGAAAAAAATGAGAAATTAAATTTCTCTTCAGTTATAAGGAATTCAAAAATCGGCTCCAATTTGGGATTAATATATGGAAATCCAATTGAAAAGAAAATCCCAAACCCTTATCATTAAGTTGGGTTCAAGGATAATGTGTCAGGGTTCTGAATAGCATCTGGAATTAAATCAGATTCCGAAGCAAAACATTCCTCAAAGTTCCAATTTATTAACAGAGCCAGGCTGGGAGAAATCCCAAATCTGAAGCCTTCGGGGTTTCTCCACCCAGTTGAAAGTTCAAGCCCACACCCCCAAGTTCATCACATGAACCAATCTCCATCTGGCCACTTGGTAGAAACTCCCACCTCCTTCCGTGCAGGTGCAGGACAAAGGATGACCTTGACAATCTAGAAGGAATTTGTTATGGCTACATGCATACATCCCTCATGCAACTGCCCCTCCCAAATTCCCATAGCAAAGAATACATTTTAAAATAGCATAAAGTGTGGCAGGCCAAAGATCCAAAGAAAATGGCTTCGGCCTGACATAATGATTGCTTCCATGGCATTAGAGTACAGGCAGCACTAGAGTTAAGTGGCACCAATGTAGAGTGGCACCAAACTCCTTAGCAGTCTCTGGAGGCAAAAGACCACATTGAAAGACAGCAGAAGTCACTTTTCTGGCTGTTGAGGTATCTTGCTGCAGCATCACTTTCTGGACATGTCCTAACAGGAAGGACTGTGACCAGTACACAACACTGCCCCAAGAGGTCTATCTGTGATTTTTCACTAATATGCTTTTCTCCACCTGCCCCTCATCAGATGGAAGAGGTTCAGGATCCCAAAAGGACAAGTTCCTTCTCATTGTAATTACCACCTCACAGGCCTTGAGACCTCTTCTCCTCCTTCTCCAGTGACTGCCTTTGATGTAAACATTACATTGAAGTGACATGGAAGGGATCTCGCATTATAAAAGGATAAATGCCAATGTACTTTGAATAATCTTCAATGTACTTTCTCTCTCTTCCAGGTGAATCTTGGTTTGTCTCTGTTTGAATCAGGAAAGACATAGGATATTCCATCCTGTGTGACTGCTTCCAATTCTTCCAATTGTTCTTTAGAAACGGGAAGGAGATTGATTCAACCCCATGAATTATGGACCTCCTGCTTCTGCTTCTGATGCTGCTGGTGCCCCAGTCAGTCTCTGGGCAACTTAGAAAGAAATGCCCACTTAAT
>QLTV01001030.1:3231-21266 GCA_003457575.1 Thermophis baileyi
TATTATATTATATTATATTATATTTGCATGCTAGTTACCAGCTGTGGTAACTAGCATGCACATATAATATTCTGAAAGTTATAGAAATCTTTTCTGCTATCCCTTCCACCCCCCCAATTTTTCTAGGGCCTTACATTTCTAAGTCAGCACCAATATTATATTATATTATATTATATTTGCATGCTAGTTACCAGCTGTGGTAACTAGCATGCACATATAATATTCTGAAAGTTATAGAAATCTTTTCTGCTATCCCTTCCACCCCCCCAATTTTTCTAGGGCCTTACATTTCTAAGTCAGCACCAACCTTCTTTAAATTAGCACAGCCCATTCTTTATTCTTGCACTGGAAGAAAGCTTTCATTTAACAAATCCAGTAATAAAATGGAGAACCTCTGATAGGTACTCTGGGGATAGTGGAAATTGCTTTTTTATCTATTCCTGATGGGAAATTATGCTAACAAAACTGTGGTGAAAAGAGTAGGGTTACATTTTTCTAGGCAGGTTTATTCTATCACCGATTATAAGCTTAAACAGCATTTGCTGAAGCAGAAAAGTGTGTGCCTCTTATTTCTTGGTACCAATTTCTGTCTCAATAATGCTACTATGAAAAGCAAATTCATGAGATGCTATGTTCTCTACTTCACCGGAAAGTCCCTGATTCTTGATAAATCTCACTTTGTATATAATGCCACCTAATGGGCATATGGATGTATAACCATGAAATTTTCCAACATAAAGATGTTTTCTCTGTTAAAACTTGTTCAGCAATTATAAAACATTTGGGGACAATATTCAACAGGATAATTACTGTAAAATATATCCTGTATCACTACAAATTACAATGAAGGACGCTGTTGGTTTTTCAAACAAAGGTTCTGCTGGGAATATGGACATGTTAGAATCTCAGAATCAGAATGGTGATGTGGTTTACTTTGGCAGTACTATGTTAGTGGTTTCTCATTGCCAGGACTTTTTTTTCTCCTTTTTTTACAACTAGTGGCAAATATGTGTGACTCAGAGTTGAAATATTGGGATCTTGGTGTTTGCTGAGCTTGCTTGTCTTCTTGCAAACATTTTACCATCAAACTAATTAACACTGTCAGGGCTTTGATAGAAAGGTGTGTAGTTTGCTGGCCTAGATGATTACAGTTCAGGTTTTCTTTAAAAACCTACTTAGTTTCTCAACCCAGGGAACATAATTATTTTATTAAAGTTTACAAATATAAAGATAAAAGACTAATACAAACTAAGGAAATATTAATAAGAAGATAAACAGAGAAGAGCAAAGAAATAGAAAAAAGAAAATTAACAATTAAGAAAAAAGATATTAAAAAGATTACTTCCCTCTCTCCAGGCAAGTATAAGCTTCAGTAACATAACACCTTTATAAAATCACTTCCCATATCTCAACATCAATCATCAAATTGCAGAAACCTATCATTTAGTATTAATCAGCAAAAGTCTATTAAGAGCTACCAGAAATAGTAACATATTTAACCTTAATTAAACAAATCTATGTTATAATCCAATTTACCATTTTCTCTATGAGAGAATCAAAGAAATCTCTCCTTACTTATAAACAGACCTTTAAAACCTCATCATTCAATTCTGATCACCATTGCTAATACTGGAAGCAAGACTTGGGAGTACTATTTAGAATGATCTGGGGGGGGGGGAGTGAGGTTGTTGTTGTTTTTTTGGTTCTGCATTGAAAAATTCTAATGCCATAATCCCATATCCAAAAGGCTTGTTTATCAGGCTTGGTTTTTTTATAGACAAAAAGGCTTGCGTTATAAGTTTAGCAGAAATGTCAAGTATGCAAATACATTTTTAAAGTACAGGACATAATTTATACACAGCTGCAAATTGTTGCTAGGCATGATTTTCCATAGGGACATTTTCTGGAGAACACTCAATCTGCTGCTAGTGATTTAATGCTCATTTGCACTTGATTTCTAAAAATATACTACCATCTCTTTTTTTGTAACTTAGAAAAACTTTAATTACTTAACGTTAAGTAAACATTATATCATGTTGGTGATGTTTTTCTACACTAGGCCTTTCTTGGTTTCTCCCACCCCTGAGTCACCCCATGCTCTATCTAACGACCTGTACATTCGTTTAACGAATGCATGGGGAAAGCAGGGACAGGGAGTCGTTAGTTAGGTGCTTCATTTAACATAGTCCCTGACTTCCAACATGAATGGGCAGGATCCATTAATGCCATAAGTCGGGGACCACCTGTATAGCATACAGATATTCCTCATCTGCAACTGGAACCGGAATTTAGGTCATAAGTAGAGGCACTCTTATGACTAGACCTAATTCTACATCAGTTTTTAAGGTTGTTGTTACCTGAATCGTATAGTTGTAAGTTTCAATCACACGGTCATTAAGCAAATCATCTGGTTGAAAGTCCGAATCCATTCTCCTCAATGACAGTTTTTTTGCTGGAAAAAACATCACAAATTGTGATGACATGTGGGATGCTGCATCCAGTTGTACATGTGAGTCAGGTATCAAGTGTCCAAAATACAGGTGTGTGTGTGTGTGTGTGTGTGTGTGACATTTTACAATAGCTGGAATGCTTTATAGGCCATAAGGCACCCTTTCTGAGGCTATCATAACTCAATGGTCATTAAATGATCAATTGTAAGATGAGGACTATCTGTAAACCCTTTATTAATGTGTAAAACAGCAAATTCGCTATTCCTGCGATCTAGTGCCATTAACCAGAAAAAGAAAATAAAGCAAAAACAAACAGAAAGAAGTGCTTACAAACAGATACTCATATATCTGAAATGGTCATACAAGAGAAAGAGAATGCATACTAAGAAAGTAAAAATGGAAAATAAAAACATACCATTTAAAAGTATTTCTTTTGAAAACAATACTATGACAAAATAGAACCCTGTGAGACTGAAAGGAGAAGTCTATCTAATGCTGTCAAAAATTCTAAGAGTTGGATTGAATGGTTCAGAAAGGGAGGAGGAGGAGGAGGAGGAGGAGGAGGAGGAGGAGATGACGACTTGGAATATCAAACTATATTCACAATGGCCTGCTACATCTGTAATGGTGGAAAGTTTATTATTTCTGTCAGTTCTGTAAATGTAAATGCTCCGGGAAATGGTGAACTTACAACAGCAGAGTTGACCTACAGCTGAGCTGCTTTGTGCTGCTGGTATTAAAAAGAAGATTTATTCCATCCACAAAGGTTTGAATCTATACTGTTCACACAATTACTCATGAAATGGTACCCTAACAAAAGTTAGTGAGTAATAAAAGGTGAAATAATGTCTAAACCCCCTTTTCCTTCTGTTGTAAAAGCAAGATTCATGTGGCATCTGCAGTACTAGGGAAGCGCACTGCCTCCCATAACTGAAATGACAGCAATTCACTAAGCTTCAGTATTTAGCTCTGGCTGACTTCAGACTGTTTAAAAAATATTTTAGAATATTCAACCTGCTACCTATGTAGCAGGAATAATCTAACCTACTCTTTCACAACAGCAGTTTTAAACGTATTCTGAAGGAATCCTTGAAATTGTGAGGCTTATCAAAGGTTCATCAATAAAAATTAAATTAGTGCCAAATATACTACATAACAATGGTCCACAATGCTGCTTCATCTTTGTGTCCAACTGTTTCTCTAAAGCAAAAATTACTTTGTATACACTAGAAAAATACACTGCTGGCCGTACTGGTTATGGGGGGGAAAAGCATGGCCTGGAAGTGGGTTCACCACTCTTGGTGATGGTCAGTGCTGTACTTTAAACAGACATAAATTGCCCCCTCCATTTCCATCTCCACATCAAACCATTTCTAACATTTTTACTATGTATCCTGCCTTTATTATTATTTTTTATAAATAACTCAAAGCAACGGACACACCTAATACTCCTTCCTCTTATTTTTCCTACAACAACAATCCTGTGAGGCGAGTTGAGCTGAGAGAGCAGGGGTGAAATTCAAAAATTTCCCCTACCGGTTCTATGGGCGTGGCTTGGTGGGCAAGGCAGGGGAAGGATACTGCAAAATCCCCATTCCCTCCCCACTCCAGGGGAAGGATACTGCAAAATCCCCATTCCCTCCCCACTCCAGGGGAAGGATACTGCAAAATCTCCATTCCCACCCCACTCTGGGGCCAGCCAGAGGTGGTATTTGCTGGTTCTCCGAACTACTCAAAATTTCGCTACCAGTTCTCCAGAACCTGTCAGAACCTGCTGAATTTCACCCCTGTGAGAGAGTGAGTGACTGGCCCAAATATACCCAGCCGACTTTCTATGCCTAAAGCTAGAACTCAGAGTCTCCTGGTTTCTAGCTTTAAACCAACAGACCAGCTCTCTCAGCTTTCTCCCAACTGTATATTTCATCCACAGGATATCCAAAAGTAAAGTTTTCCCTCCAAAACAGCTTGCTTACTGTTATCTGCTTGCCCCACAATGAGCAGGTTAATGTTGTACAAGTTCATTTAGGGTAGACACTCTGTGTAGAGAATCTCAAAGGTGATTTTTCAAAAGGCAACTGGACTTTGTTTTTCCTTGACTTGGAGGATGGAAGGATTTATATTCCTTGCAGTCAATCTGGTCGTTAGCACTCTTTCTGAGAGACATTGAGGCCACTTGGAGGTTTATGTGATGACTGCAAGGAATATAAATCCTTCCATCCTCCACCATTCAGTCAGAACTGAAGAAGCTTCTTGGATGTGAAGTGAAACATCTTCAAGGAAAAACGAAGTCCAGTCGCCTTTTGAAAAAGCACCTTTGGGACAACCATGACCTGGATGACTGATAATCTCCGTAGCGCTCTAGATAGAGAGGTTGCATCGGCACTTACAAGAGAAGTGCTGGTGTGTGGAACTTGTTAATTTCAATCAATACAGTAAAAAAAACAACCAATCACAGCAGGTTCACTAAGGAGGGGAGCAGCTTTATTCTCATCCCCCTTGTGAGGGTGCTTTGCTTTCCAAGGGCCAGACACACCACAGTATAGCAATCTGTACACAATGCTTTATTGCAGCACATAACTTCCCCAACAAATGGGCTGTTGCCTCTTTGCCTTTCTGAGATTTTTAACTTTAACTTTAATAACTTTGTCACTTTGAATGTACACTAATCGGCATACATTAAAATGAAATTTTGTTGCATACAGCTCTCAAAGGGTCACCATCTCCAATATACACTACATAACCATGACAGAATAAATACAAAATTATGCATATACCCACATATATAATATACAGAGAAACAACAGTATAGTCTGCATGTATACATGTACATGGCGAGAATGTCAGTTTACCAGACGGATGGCATATATTTTCAAGGTCATGTTGCCCTGTAAATATATCTTTAATATTCAGTCCTTCAGTAAGTATTAAAGGGAGTCCTTTAATCCTTAGTTCAAGCAAATATCTATTAGTCTATAAAGTGGAATACAACTTTTGCCTCTTTCCAAAAGTTCTTACTTTAATTGGGATGAGATGCTGTTTCAGTCTGGTGGTTCCTCTTCTATTTGCTCCTGACAAACTCTGAGCTCCAGGGAAGATTCCCACCAGGATATGAGTGCATGAAGAAATACATGAGGGAAATGTTATTTCTGGCTGGCTTCAGCTAGTTTTCCAAACTTCATTCCCTCGTTCCTCTCTCAAAGATCCTATGCAGATCACTGTTTCTTTATTGGTATTAATGTAAGAAGACAGCAGTCTTGAACAGAGTAGCTGGGATTAGTCCCCTCCATTTTACCAATCCTGTTTCAGTTTACTGTTTCTCTGCTGCTATTAGCAATGAGGAAAAAGTACCTCAGCCCTATTGGCAGCTGATGACCAATCTGTTGTGAAAGAAGAAAAATGGGAATGGTTCCTGGAAGCTTCAGAGATCAGAAAAGGTGGCAGCAGCCATATGTAGTCTCCATGGGCAACGACTGGTATCTCCTGAAAACCAAAGAATGAGTCCCAGACTCATCCATTCATAATTTCAAAGTTGGCCACTTTGCATTAGTTCCAAAGGAAGTAAGTGTGAGAGTTGTTCTCTAAATTCCAAAAAAACCACAATCACTTCTTGAGTCTACCATCTCCAAAATATGTGTGGGCATTAGCAGCAATTATTACACTTACACATTAAGTTATATTGAGATAAAGAAAATATGTTCATAATTAGCCAAATATATTTTATATGGAAACTTATCAATATATTTACATTTGTTCAAGGAACAGAATAGGGTTTATTTCTTTTACTGACAAAGGAGCATATATTCTTAATTTAGCAATAGCACTTAGACTTATATACCGTTTCACAGTGCTTTACAGCCCTCTCTAAGCAGTTTACAGAGTCAACATATTGCCCCCAACAATCTGGGTCCTCATTTTACTGACCTCGGAAGGATGGAAGGCTGAGTCAACTTTAAGCCTGGTGAATTTCGAACTGCCAAATTGCAGGCAGCTGGCAGACAGTAGTAGCAGCCTGTAGTACCACATTCTAACCACTGGCACCACCACAGCTCCTAATTTAGCAGTGCCTCTTGCCTAACACCTGCCATTTCAAAGAAATCAAAGCCAATTCCTCTTCCTATCATGATAATTGGGAACAGAGTACGAAAAGGGCTGCCTATGAAAAGGTTCACAAGATTATGTTCCAGCCAAGTATATCAGGGTAGCCCTCAGAAAATTATTACTGTATGAGATACCAACTTCTAATCTTTCAAATGAGTTGGACTATAGCTCTTACCTGTCTGTTATGAATAAGGGAATAGTAGATTGATTATAGCAATAATTAAAGGATTATAATTGCTAGCTTTTAAAATACATAAGGCTACAGTTAGAAATATGACAATTTTATCTTAGTCCATTAGTGAATTTCATGGCAAAGCAAACGTGTTTTATCTTGTTCTATAATATTGAAATGGAATTAATTGTACACCACTTTATGCTAATTGAATTTTTCTAAGGCAGGATTTGTTCTGAAGATCAGATCCTTATGTCGTGTATGCTGGCAAGGTTTAAATCAGGTTTTACATAGTAATTTTACCTTCACCATTTCACAAGAGAAGTTCTTTTAAGTATTCCTGGAATAAGAGGGTAGGGACATGTTATATACTGTACAGATTACTGTTTATCACTGCTTTTCTTTGGAATGAAAAGTTTCCTTTTCTGTAATGTTGCTCTGTTTCACAAAGCAGTGCTTATTAAGTATACCATCCATATTATGTGCCGCTTAATCCTAAAATTTGGCAGATAAGAGAAGCCGACAAAAGTATACCAATTTTATATAATATGACCCTTTCAGAAGAGACATTGCTTGATGATAAAGCTCATGGTCTTTTTGACGGACCTCCAAAATTCAATTCTAATTTCTCCATCCAATGTTTAATATTTAGGTGACAAATCTATGCAAATTATAAACAATCAATTTCTGGTCAAGCAGAAAATGACCTCTCTGAGGCCCTGGAGGATTATAGCCACTCAGTAAAGGCAATGCTGTACTGTAGAGATCAATGTTATTATTTGACATAAATATATTTATGTCACTGCAAGCAGCTACTGTAGCATAGTAAAACATGTGAGTAATTATAGGGAAATAGAAGCCAACAAGCTGAAATATACGTCTGATAAAAATGGAAGGCTTTGTTGACTTGTCTTGTGACAAGATCACTCATTCAGGTTAGGTTGAAATAAAATAACAACATACAAAAATAACTTCAATCAGGACCTCACCTTTAACAAAGTGGTGTACAATCCTCAGATTTATTGTTCCTGTTTCTGGAAACTCTGTAAAATTGCATCAATGATATTTCATAGCAAATCACCTATTCTTAGTTGAACAATTTGAGTTTACTAAGTGCATGCATGCGTTTGTGCAAGCATTGAAACAGGTAGGTTCAGTGTTTCTAGATGCCTTAACATATTGTTTAGCAATGATTCAAGTATTTTAAAATGGAAAGTTCTGCTCTAGACTATTTGGTGATAACCCTATGATCCATCCTATAAATCTTGAGGGTAAATAAAATCTTTCTAAATTATGCATCCTCTGTGTGCAAAAAAGTTGTCTGCTACATCCACCTTTAATAATTGGGGGAAGGGACTTACATGGTGAGATTTGTATATTAGCTATTGTTTTAAATCTTTATTCCCAGCCTGGAGTCATTTTTATGAGATTGATGGCCAGATAAATAAGTGAAGGAATGTAACTGAAGAACTTTTGAGAACTCAAAAAGATTAGGAGAAATTGGTTCTTTTCTTTCTGGATCCTTTCAAAATCTTAAGAGTAATGGAATAATAAGTGTATTCTAATGAAGCGTCTGAAGTTATTCTAGCTCAAACCGATTACTTTTCCCTATCTCAGGAACCATAATAGGAAAGCCTATTAAGTTATTTTCCTTTCATTTCCTAGAAATGTATACTCTGCGGAATATTTTACTTGATCATTAGGTCCAAATCTAAATCTATCCATGCAAGCAGTCTCTTTTAAAAAAAAGACAAGTTCCTTATTCCCTTGCAGTTTTCTCTTGCATTTTTATGCTTAAAAATACTGCCAACCACAGGAACATTAGACAATTATTAGCTGACATAACTGATTAAGCACTTTTTAAGAAAAGCATCATTGTAGAAGCTTTTTCAAACTCCCCTCCAGATGATGTAATCTGCAGGCAAATGTTAAGATTGGTTACATCTACAATTTTTTTTAATGTCAGAGATGGATAGACTTTTTAAACATACTCCTATTTTTAGATTTTAATCCTAGCCCCTGCAGCCTATAGTGTTTTTCAACTTTGGCAACTTTAAGATGTATGGACTTGGTTGAGCTGGCTGGGGAATTCTGGGAGTTGCAATCCAACACATCTTAAAGTTGCCAAGGATGAAAAACACTGGCCTATGGTTTAGCAGAAGTTAATGTTATTCAACCACAAAATGTCTTTCACAGTTGTGAACAAAGATTTGCTTTATAACAGGTTACAGCACTCAAAGCAGCTGCCTCACTTAGTTTCGTGGTAAGACCCCATGTCTATAAACTGCATTTTCTGGATAAACAAGGACTTGCATTTAAAATATTATGCACAAATTTTTAAATGGAAGCATTATGTTCAGCTGCCATTCTGCAGGGTCATAGAAAAAGAAAGGGTTAAAGAGAAGAATGTAGTAGTTTGTGTTTAGCCAATCTAGCCAACAAACAAAACAAAACCTAAATGAGAGGTTTGCCAGAATGAGCTTGCCAGAAAACTAAAGCTGCTAAAAAAAGGGTTTTTGCTATTATGGTTGTTATTACTATTAGAAAATAAACTAGGACAACCTGATCTGGGTTGAAAAAATCCAGACAACCACCAGATGACAGCAAAGGGTTAGAGTATTTTTAATCATTTTGGCTGTCATTTGTGTGTGTGTGTGTGGGGGGGAGCCCAGAATTTAAGAAGGATGGTTGGCTACATTCTAAGTCCAGTAATAGGTTTTCAGCTGACCATCTTTTCCCATAAAGATTCACTCCTGGCCATCCCAAGCTTTCTTCAGTTCAGATTTCCTATATAAAATATGAAATAAAAAATAAAAAATGAAATAAAAATCCACCATCACAGGACTTTTCAGACTTTATATCAGACATAGTAATAAATTTAAGCTCCCCAGGAACTTAAGTCACCTTGACTAACATAAATTTAGTGACTAACTAAAGCAAAAATTTCAGTCTTAATATGACATAGAGAAACTGTTTCACTGTGGACAAGAAATAAAGAGAGAGAGAGAGAGAGAGAGAGAGAGAGAGAGAAGAGGGAGGTGGGGGGAGAGGGAGAGGGAGAAAATAATGGAATATTTGATAAATTGTGGAAGTCAACAGAGTATCATAAAAATGATGGTTCTTCTAGGAGTAATTGTGGAGATTGTCTATAGCAGCCTAAATATTTAAAATTGCATTTCCCAACCTAAAACCCCAATGGTTTGAACTACAAACCCAAACCCTGGTAATAGTTGACCATTTCCAATGCTGACTCAGAGCCGGAGGTTATGACGAAGGTATCACCTCAAATTGGGAAAGGCTTCCTTAAAGAAGAAGGCATACATCAAGAAATAAAAATGAAATGTGGATTATAAATTCTCTGTATACCTGAATGTCATTTTTCTCACTTACAAATAAAAAAAAAAGTTTGTAAGATTCAACAAGAATAGCATTTACATTAAAATAGATCTGCTATTTGAACTGAATTAAAGGAACAGGCAATAAAGTAAGCCTCAACAAACATTTATGCCACAGAATTGAGCAACAGTTTTCAGTACTATCAACTGGGAATCAAACTACATTAATTGTAATGCATACCAGTCTCCAGGAAGGCAGTAAGGACAAATCGGCAGAGGCTGTATATAATAGCCTCTGGTTCACAGTGATAACATCCATCCAAGAACATCCCACCTCTTCACTGCCGAGCAAGACTAAATATTAAGGACTACTGAAAACTCTCAATGGAGGAAATATTCCATATCCAAGGGAACAGTTTTTTTCAGTTGGCTTTCTGCACATCTGGATGGAGATTCCATTTATACAAACTCATTCATTTTAACATTCACACCATGTAATAATTCACAGCAAAAGATGCTATATGACACAAGTAGGAAACAGTAAAATAACCAAGAGGAATCAATATACATTCCAGAAAACAGCATTCCATTTATTCCGTCAAATAAACTCAGTGACCAGTGTCACTGATCAATGTCACTGGTATGATCAAACCTTTAGTTCAAAGTCTAAACAAAACAGTCAATTATTAAGCATACATTTGCTAATATAGTAGTGTAGTTTCCTTGTGTTTTAAGGGCAGTCCTTTATCTTGTGTATGAGTGTGCCTTCAAATCAGTCTTCATTCCTGGTAACTACCTTGCACAAATCCATGCACTTTTCTTGGCAATATTTTTTGGGAGGCAAGCAATTTGCCTCTGACTTCTTCTTTCAGCTAAGAAAACTTGACTGGCCCAAAGTCATCCAGTTGGCAGAAGACAGTAGTAGAATTCATGGTCTCCCAGTTTCTAGCTTGGTGTCTTTAACCACTGCACCAACAGGCCCTCCCTTCAAGATAGTTTTATTTAAAATATGGAATTCATAATATATAAATGTCATTCAAGAATCAGAAGAGAAGGTTCTCACTGGATAGTTAATATTTATTTGACTTGTAACCTGCTACAATTTACTAAGACAAGAAGTTAACAAAATATTATCACAAAACACAAATTATCCATGGGAAATACAAATAAACTATCCATAAATAAACTATCCATAAATAAATACAATCTCCCAAACCATGGGAGATCTTTCTGGGCAATCTGTGTAAGTTGGGAGCTGGAGGAATCAATGGGTATGGGAGGTCAGCCAGACAGTCCCTTGTTTGTGAGATGCTGCAAGACTCAGGCTTCCCTCTTCCATTTTTTAACATCCACATGAAGCTGCTCAATAAGATTATCAGGTAGTCTGAGTTTCAGTATCAGCCATATGCTGGTGTTGCCGAACTGTACACTGCTACCTTAAGCCACATAGGTGATGTTCTCCACATCTTGACTGGAGACTATGCAGCTCTGGATGGGATAGAAGAGCCTGAACCCTAAACAAGACCGAAATTATGTTCATTCATTGCAGGTCCCTGACATTTGTAATTGTGTCCCTTGATGGAGTGGAACTGTCCTTGAAGGAGCAGATATGTGACTTGGAAGTTCTCCTGGACTCACAGCTATTGATGGACAGGCAGGTGGAGATTATGCCCCAGAAACTTTTAGCCCACCAGGGAAATCATTCTGTTAAGAAATATATCTGATGGCAGGTCTGTTGTACAATTCCTAACTCCTTGTTATTTTTATTTTTTTTAATACAGATCTTGTCGCATTGGGAATGCTTGCCTGGCTCCTATAGATTTATTTCATCCAACTTCCTAGGTTCCTGCATGTTGTTCCTGAATGTACAGCTCCTATACAGTTACATCCACTTTGTTTTTTTCTATAAATCACAGTGGAAAATTCTTGATCCTTCAAATGTTGAATTCCAAACCCTATTGGCCCCAGCCAATCTGGCCATTTTTTAAGTGTTGTAATCCAAAAGTGTAATCTAGGTTCCCTGTCCTTGATATATACACTTCTTTTTCTTCATCATTTCATTTCCAGGTTTCTACTAAATAACGGTTTCATGCCTCAGTTCTTTCAACACTTTAAGTATTGTGACCCACATGCATTACAAACCATTTTATGTACCTAGCTAGAAGGGTTCTGCAGTATTAAAAGCATTCAAAAGACCACTGAAAGGTGCCAAAAGCTTATTTGATCTGAAATAAGTTCAGAAACTTTGAAACCTCTAATCAGTAAAGGATCTGAAAAAGATCAATTATGCTGACAACTTTCTTCAGAGGTTAACAGTGATTGGCAAATCTGCTAAAACAGCCAGGAGAGAAGATCAGTCAGAGCTGCAGTAACTGTACAAATGGCACCATCTAAGGGAAGTAGAATGTAATACATACGTCTTGTTTCAAAGGCAGCATTTTCTGCAAGCAGTCATTCACTAAAACACAGAGACCAGCTTGGATTTCAAATAATGTAAATTATGCATGGCACTTCATATTTTTCATGCTGTATTAAGGTTCCTTTTTATTTTAAGCACAAACTACCTAGAGAAATAAATGGGCTTTTGATGCACTTTTTCTATAAATGAATAAATGTATGCCCTATTGAAATTACCAGGATTAATAAAATAGTGCATCATTATTAAAGATGGGCTTGATGGTGAACACATGGGCCATGTACAAGCTGAGTCCTAGGACAAAATTCAGGCTGCCAGACCATGTATTCCACAACTACGCTAGACGAAAAAATAAAATGTATTTTTTTCATTATAAATCTATGCATCATAGTTACACTACAGAGCCATAAAGGAAAAAGTAAGGGAAGCAAATTGCTAACTATGGGAGATAGAAGGCTTATTGAATAGGCACTGACCTGTACTTTCCTGTCCGTACTTGTACAGCTCTCATTCCACATTGCTGGGCTCCTCCTACATCGTTTACAATATCATCTCCAATCATGATGGCCTGTCACAGCAATGAAATACAGACAGAGATGAAGTCAAAAGCATTTGAGTCCCACCCTACTTCATCTTCCTTGACATAATAAACTGCTTGATTTGATATTTAATATAGCCATCATACAAATTAAACAAGTTAGTATTGTCAAAGTACTGATTTGAAGTTAACCCATCTGGATTATAATTCAATCTCTACCTACAAGGCTATAGAGTTGAGCACTGATATTTCAAGCAGTCTGAAAGCTATCAGAAAAACTCAGTATATGTATGTATGTATGTATGTATGTATGTATGTATGTATGTATGTATATGTATATATATATATGTATATATATAATACTTCAAGAAAATTCCTCCATTTCAAACTATAAAGGGTAAATTCTATAGCTTACTCTAATGCATTTCTTCCCTTCCTCTACACTCTCCTTTAATCTTCTGTGTTTGTTGTCAGTCTAGATATATGATTTAGATACTACGTGCATTGTCTTACAATCTAATGTGCTTCACCTTGTAACAAATACCAACTAATTACATATTGACTTGGCCATGAATTAAATATATTGGGATTCCAACATTTTTTTTCTTACCCTTTTAAAACTTAAGATGTAATCAAAAGTTAAGTAAGAAATTATACTTTACAAAGCCATTAAAGCTAAGTGCATTCAAGTTTAGCATGATTTCATACTGAGACTACAGTATGCTAAAATCAAAACTGAATGTATCACTTAATCCCAAATCAGGCTGGAATTTTTTTTTTACTATTGATCCTAATAGTGAAGTTTTAGCTCCCAGAAGAATCCTAGGCTAGAAAGATGATAGAAGAAACAAAGTCTGATCAGCTTCTTCTCTTTCCTTATTTTTTTTTAAACGTTCAAGGTGTTTGGTGGTCTTGGCATTTTCTTGTTCTTGTTCTTTTCTATAGCAAAAAAATCCCAACTCAAAGGTATTTCTGAGAGTCTTATTGTCCTATGCAGCATTTTCTAGGTGGGTCAGGTATCCATAGGACATCACCTAATCATTCCCAGGAATAGCTGCAAAGTATGAGGACATTTTGCTATGAAAAAATTAAAACAAACAAAATAAAATAAAAATATCACAAAAGCCTCAGCTTAACACATACATTTTCACAATTAAATATTTCCCCACATTTATGTCCATATATTATCTAAACAAAAATCAGACAAAGAGAAAAACATAGTCTGCCTCTAAAGCAGAAAGAAAGACAAACTAGATATACTATCTGTAAATCCCAACAGTTAAATATAGATATTTAACTATTAAGTATGTCTTTCTTAACAACCTATGAAAGCTTAAGCGTCTCTCTTCTAATCACATTACCTATCTGTTAACTTGAAACATAAATACATTCTCTTCTAATTTCTATTCCTCTACCAACAAATTCTTGTAGGCTTCTGAATGCGCTATGTAGGTTTCTATAGGTGGAATGGCTCAGCGGTTAAAGATGCTGAGCTTGTCAGCTGGAAAGATGACAGCCCAGGTTCTAGACCCAAGCATCACACTATGGGATGAGCTCCTATTCCTGCCCCAACTCCTGCCCATCTAGCAGTTCGAAAGCATGCAAATGTGAGTAGATTAATAGGTACCACTTCGGTGGAAAGTTTAATAGTGTTCCGTGTGCCTTTGGTGTATAGCCATGCCAGCCATGCTCCTCAGGATGATGAAGAAAGGGAAGCAAAAATAGAACCAGCCATCCTTCAGGAAGAAGTTATGTGCACAATGATCCAACTACCAAACAACAAGGCCCCAGGTGTTAACACTGTTGCTGCAGAATTGTTAAGGCCTGTACAACCAACATAAAGGATTTAACAGATATTCAAGCTAGCTTCAGAAAGGGATGTGTCACTCATGACCATACTGTAAATCTGTGTTGGATCATGGACAGATCTCAAAAATATCAAAAGACTATCTACATCTGCTTTGTTGACTACAATAAAACCTTTGATTCTATCAATCATGACAAGCTATGTAGAACTCTAGACACATCTGATCAAGTTGGTATAGTTGCTGTACACAAATAAGAAAGACACTATGTGAGCATCATAGACACAGATTGGTTCAAGATACAGAAAGGAGTGTGGCAAGGTTGTATTTTTTCATCATTCTTATTCAACCTATATGCTGGAATGATCACGAGGAAGTGGAACTTGAAGAATCAAAACTGGAGTAGAGATTGGAGGCAGGAACTTTTGATATGCTGATGACATAATTTTCAGAAACCAAAGAAAGCCTGAAACATCTCATCAAAAGAATTAAAGAAGTTAGTGAGAAATCTGGCCTCTTCTTAAAGAACAAAAAGACCAAACTCATGACCACTGCAAGGAATGGAAATATCAGAATAACAATTGACGGTGAAGAAATCAAATGCGTACAACAAGTCATTTTCCTAGTTCTGCAATTCACTTGCAGACTGACCAAAACAGTGAATGCAGTCCAAAATGTCGAATCGCACTGGATTACCTAGAAAAGATGTCCATGAACTGAGTATGGAAAAGCAAGGACATCAGCCTGGCAACTAAATGCAGATTAGTCCACCCTATCATGTTTCCCATAACTCATATTACCATCATATTTACAAAAACCAAGTGTGGGAGGTAGCTAAAGGTCTTTCATGTAGATATCAACCTTAAATCAACAGATATTTAAGCCACCTACATGTAGTCCTCGACTTATGACAATTGGGACCAGAATTTCCACTAAGTAAGATAATTGTTAAGTGATTTTGAGATCTTTTTTGCCACATTTGTTAAGCAAATCACTGCAGTTAAGTGAATCGTGCCGTTGTTAAGCAAAGCCGGCTTCCTTCATTGACTTTGCTTGTTGGAACCTGGCTGAGAAGATTGCAAATAGCGATCACTTGTCCCCGAGACACTACAACTATCGTACATACTGTACATGCCAGTTGTCAAGCATCCAAATTTTTGACATGACTGTGGCATGCTGCAACAGTTGTAAGTATGAGAACCAGTTGTAAGTCACACTTTTAGTGTGGTTGTAACTTTGAATGGTCACTAAATGAATGGTTGTAAGTCAAGGACTGCCTGTATTAACTTGAGTTCTTTGAGCAGATTTTAAAGTGACTTGAAAAATAACAGATCTCTAAAACAATAAATGAATAGCTTCAGTAAGTTCCCTTTTTTTCATTGTGCATTGTGCTGGCTGCTTAAGCAAACCAACCTCTAAGTATATAAATCTGTTGAAGCTGCAGTACAGACATTTCAAATTCAATTAATTCTGGAAGCCAAGTTAGATTTGTGTGGTCTGCTGAATTGACTTAGCAGGATCTGCTAATATTCCTTTATGGCTTTTCTATTAAGGGTTTATAGAAATAGTTTTCTTCTAATTTATAAAACCCCTGTGGAAGATTAATACGAGACAGGGAAGCAGATAAGGAGGCTTCCAGAGGAATCAAGTCTTTCATGTTGCAATTAAGAAGGTGCTGGCGTAAGAATAAAATGTTTCACTTTGTTTATAGAGAAGTTTTCGTGTAAGTAGGCCATCCACACTGAAAGTGCAGCTGCACTTGAGCAGTAGAGCCTATCCAAGCCAGCTTGTGGTAGACGCATACAAAAATGTCCTCCAGCCTCCTGGGATTTCACAGATTTACTATCGGTGAAGGGCAATAATCACTAAAGGAGGAGCAATTATTCCCAAATCATTTAGGATTTAAAAAAATCATTGGCAAGAAGATAGAGGTCAAGAGGTGCACTGTCAGGGGAAATAAAAAACTCTACCTGTCAAACCTAGGTTTAACTTCTTCTCTGGCGGCAAGATAGGAAGCAAAAAGAAGAGAAAGGAAGGAAGGAGAAACAGAGAAGATAAAACTGAAAAGGTCACCTACTTGCTGAAGGCCAAAACAAGAATTCAAGTTTGTCAACACATTTTATACAAAGACAACAGTGGTTTCTGACAAACTTAGTCATTCTGAAATTATGAAAAAGTGGAATGTGTGCTGATCAACGATAAAGAAATAATTTACTTCCAGAAACCTGTTATTGTGAGGAAAATTGTACTGAAAACTGAAGAACTAAAAGGTGTATTACAAAATAAATAGCACAACTATATGCATCTACTCAAAAGTAAGTCTGAGTTCACTGGAACGTATATGCCTTACAACAGTTCATTTAGTGACCGTTCCAAATTACAACGACATTGAAAAATGTGACTTATGATCATTTTTCAAAGTTACAACCTTTGCAGCATCCCCATGATCATGTGATCAAAATTGGCAACTGGTTCATGCTTATGACACTTACAGTGTCCCAGGATCATGTGATCCCCTTTTGCGACCTTCTGACAAGCCAAGTCAATGGTTAAGCCAGATTCATTTAACAACCATGTTACTAACTTAACGAACTGTGGCAAGAAAAGTCGTAAAATGGGGCAAACTCACTTACAAAGCAACATAAATTTTCTTAGCAACATAAATTTCGAGCTCAATTGTAGTTGTAACTCGAGGACTACCTGTATGTAAGATTGAAGCCTAAGTCACAGATATGCATTATCTTTAAGACTGTGGCCATTATAAAATCAGTAGATTCTTATTTCTCTTTTTTCTTCTTACACCAAAATAGTCTCATTTAGACAAAGGAAGAAGGTGAAAAAAGCAGTCCTCAGGCTACTCATTTCTGAAATTACAAACCTGTTCACCAATGGGTGAGACCAAAAGGATACTGACTGATAGGATCAGTAGGTTTGGTCTAGTGATTAAGGCACCAGGCTAGAAAGTGGGAGACCATGAGTCTTGCCTTAGCCACAAAGGCCAGCTAGGTGACCTTGGGCCAGTCACTCTCTCTCACCCCAACCCACCTCACAGGGCCGTTATTGTGGAGAAATAGAAGGAAGACAGTATGTTGGATATGTTCACTGCTTTGAATTAGGATGGAGGGAGGGAGGGAGGGGATACAAATGAATAAAATAATCTTTCATTGCAATTTGAAAATAGAAATTATTGTGTTCTATTTTCAAGTCTCTCCAATATCTGT
>QLTV01001030.1:25707-71682 GCA_003457575.1 Thermophis baileyi
CCCCATTCCCACCCCACTCTGGGGCCAGCCAGAGGTGGTATTTGCCGGTTCTCCGAACTATTCAAAATTTCCGCTACCGGTTCTCCAGAACCTGTCAGAATCTGCTGGATTTCACCCCTGGATGACAGCCCTGCAGACCAATTTGATGCAGCGTGCGGCGTATGGTCTGAGCACTGACAGGCTGACCCCCCCACCCCTTCAACCTCTGCAGCAATGCTGGCAGCACTCATACGTCTATTTCCCAAAGCCAACCTCTGGATACGACGCTGAGCACGGGCACTCAACTTCTTTGGTCGACCATGGCGAGGCCTGTTCTGAGTGGAACCTGTCCTGTTAAACCGCTGTATGGTCTTGGCCACCGTGCTGCAGCTCAGTTTCAGGGTCTTGGCAATCTTCTTATAGCCTAGGCCCGTGATGGCGAACCTATGGCACGCGTGCCAGAGGTGGCACGCAGAGCCCTCTCTGTGGGCACGCGCACCATCGCCAGCTGCTCTTCTGGTTTCTGGCGCTGGTCTTCCAGCTGGTCTTCGCGGGTGCCAGAGCGCAGGAAAACAGCTTGAAAACGGCCTCAAAACGGCCAAAAACGCCCCCAAAACAGGCCATTTTCCAGGCCAAAAAACGGCCTGAAAATGGCCTGGAAAACAGCCAAAAAAATGGCCAAAAACCAGGCATGCACACACCAGCTGGTCTTCAGGTTTCTGGCACTCTGGCACGTGCACATGCGCGCACGTTCCAGTTTGGGCACTCGGTGCCGAAAAGGTTCGCCATCACTGGCCTAGGCCATCTTTATGTAGAGCAACAATTAGTTTTTTCAGATCCTCAGAGAGTTCATTGCCATGAGGTGCAATGTTGAACTTCCAGTGACCAGTATGAGAGAGTGAGAGCGATAACACCAAATTTAACACACCTGCTCCCCCTTCACACCTGAGACCTTGTACCACTAACAAGTCACATGACACCAGAGAGGGAAGACAGCTACTTGGGCCCAATTTGGCCATTATCACTTAGGGGTGTACTCACTTTTGTTGCCAGCAGTTTAGACCTTAATGGCTGTGTGTTGCGTTATTTTGAGGGGACAGCACATTTACACTGTTATACAAGCTGTATACTCACTACTTTACATTGTAGCTGGGAGGGAAAACGGCTACTTGGGCCCCATTTGGACATTATCACTTAGGGGTGTACTCACTTTTGTTGCCAGCAGTTTAGACATTAATGGCTGTGTGTTGCGTTATTTTGAGGGGACAGCACATTTACACTGTTATACAAGCTGTATACTCACTACTTTACATTGTAGCCAAGTGTCATTTCTTCAGTGTTGTCACATGAAAAGATAAATATTTACAAAATGTGAGGGGGTGTACTCATTTCTGTCACATACTGTATATAACATTTTAGGTGAACACATAAAAAGTTTTTAAAAACACACTGACATCCAAAATCCAGAGAAGCCAATATATACTGTACCTTTAATTGGGCAAAACGGTGTATCATAGGGCAAAATTTTTTGTATCTCAAATGCAAAATAATATTCTAGCAGGCCAATTTACAGAATGTGACCAAAATCCATGACCCAAGGGAATGACATTTGGGAATGTTCTGGCTGCTTCAGTGCTACTTGCTGCTGCTGCATTGCTGGGCTGCTGCTGTGGTCATATTATCTTCATTATGTTCATTATCAATATTCTCTGAATGTTCTCTGACAGTTTCCAAGCCAGTCTTGCAATCCCCTCCCCACTCAGTAGCAGCCGCTTACCTGCCTGCTGGGAATGGAGGGAGGGAGGAACATGGAGGAAGGAATCCCTGCGCATCCTTCCCAGTCTATGCCACCATCCGGCACACTTCACCTACCTGTGCTGCCTCCAGCCACACAGCTTCCCAACCCATCCCCCAAGTGCCTTTCCCAAATCACAAAGCAATTCTTGCACACACACCCTGATCTGTGCTGCCCCCCCATGCGCCATCTCTGCATTTATATCCCCAAGCTACCTTCCTAACCCACACCACGTCCATGCATAGCATCCCTACTCGACATGGTACATCTCACACACCCCTGCAACCTCCATGCATTCTTCTTGACCTGTGCCAAACCTGAGCACCCTACTTGATCCATGCGTCATCTCTTACACACACCCATGATCCCTCACACACCCTTGAACAAGCAGCAATTATCTGTAATTTCTGAGAAATTCTGAGACATACATAAATACAAAAATATTTTAAGCAAGTTAGAGAACCTACAGAATTACCCATCCCAATCTCCCCAATTCAACAAATTTCAATTGGAAAATAAAAATAAAACCCACATCTGGCTTCAGGCAGTGCAGGCACACACAGCTGGCTTGAAGTTTGAACATGTACATTTTATTTAACTTGTAACTCAGTCATTCTATCAAGTTAGCATCAGTTAAAACACCCTGAAACAAACCTTGCTTCTGAGTCCCAGAAGCCAAGCACAGAAAAGACAGTCCGTTCTTATGAAGGCAAGAATCCAATGAAAGCAACAATGGTTAGAGCTTCCTTTCTATATCTTTACCATGTCTACGTTCTGGCTTTCTTGCATAGTTTCTCAATTATATGCTTTTTGAAGCAATCACTCTACAGAATTCTTTCAAAATCTTCTCACTTTTTTTTAACAAATACATTTTACTGATTTTTTTTTTAAAGATTTTGTCTTGTCAGGTTTTCAGAGTTGGGATTAATGGATTAGTACAAGTGGAAACTGTGTTCAGACTTAGCCAACTCATTGCCAGAAAGATAGCAACAAATTGGAAAATGTCTAGAGAAGCACAACAAAAACTGTTAAGAATGTTGAAGGGTTGAACCAAGAAGGAAGATTACAAAAAGCAAAACAAATAGCTTAGCCGAGAGATAGCTAGAAAGAAAGAACAAGAGAGCGGTCTTCAAATAGCTGACTGGTTGAAAATATCACAGAACAAGTGCCATTTTCAGGAAGAATGTCATCTGGCAAAATTTAGAGATATCTAGATTGTTTAAAGAGTCCAATTAAACTTACTGTCAGAAAAAAATGCTAAGTTGTATCAGTACTTAAAAAGAACCCCTGGGGGCATTTTTAGGGAAAAGCCATATGACATGCTCTGGTTACCTGTGTGACATGAACTGAACTTACAATTTGATACACACCTTAAGATTTCCTGCATTCTGGTGAGGCCAGGACAATGAGCTTCTCAACACCGCTGGCAAATGGTGTTGACACATATTAGGAATATGCCACATATAGACAATTTTCAACACAAAAAACTTTTCTTGATTTACAATGTTGGCTTTAATTAGGTTCAGGGGGAAAAAACAATCCCTGTGAAAGTCTATGGATTGAAAAGCTAGATATGGAAGAAATAGGATAGAAATATTACCAATGTTATGGCACTATGGAAAACTTTCAAGGGTACCATGGATGGCCAGGAAAGCCAGCAACTGAATCCTAGAAGTCAACCCAGGAATCTCCCTGAGAGCACTAATGAGACTCCAACTATTGTATTGTAATAGATGGAGATCTATTGCATTATGGCAAATCCAAAAGTTGAAGGAGAAAGAGAATGAGAATGATCAATGGCAAGATGGATGAATTTGACTACAGCAGCAATGAAGTCTGAGACAATTAAAAGGCTTAGTGGAGAGAATCCATGCATGTGGTCACAAAGAGTCAACACCAATCTGATAGCACTTAATTAATCAACTCATCAGTCAGATTTGAACTGATCCCCAATTTTGATACAAATGAAGCAAGATGTCCCAGAGGTGCTTTTTCAAGAGGCAACTGGACTTCCTTTGTTTTTTCTTGAAGATGTTTCGCTTCTCATCCAAGTTTCTTCAGGAAAAGAAAGATTTACTGTAGTTATATGGTCTACAATTCTGCTGAATATTTGAAGTAAATACTTGAATTGAAGATTAATTTAATTTAGGATTCATGATTAAATTTGGAGGTTGCCCAATTCCAGACAACTCTGGACAGCTTATATTATGAAATAAAGGACAAACAGAAAGAAAAATAATAAATCTCCTTAGATTATTACTTATTTAAAGATATCTCTTTGGTTTCTTTTACATTATAAAATAGATAATAAAAACAGAAAGAAAAATAATCTCCTAAGATTATTGCTTATTTAAAGATGTCTCTTTAGTTTATTACTTAATAATAATTTAAACGAACGTACATGCTACTGAATAACTATATTCAGTAGTTTTGGCAGGAGCATTCTTCAAAATTTTCATCAAGTAAATTATTACTGCTTGTTGGAAAAGAGGATATAACTTTTCATTATAACTACCGTATCACTGAACATTAATTTTACCTCTGGCCACTGGTTGGAACAAAGAATTCAGCTCCACATAATATTCCAGTGCCAATTGGAAACCTTTAGAAACCTTTCTACATGTTATTATCTGCTTGTATGAACAATTTAACATGAGAGAAATGAACTGAAGCAAGTTTTATTTTCAAAGAGAAAGAACAGCTGTTTCCTGCAAATTCAAAGTTCAATACATTTTTGTGCAACTGAATTGGTTTCATATTTCTTCCCCAATGAATTATTTTATCCTCCCATTTCCATCTTGGGAATGCTGGTAAAATCAACTCTGACAATCAACTTTTCTGTTCGGAAATCTTACCTGGTGAGGTTTAATGCCCATTTCTGTCAAAGCTGACTGGAAAAACATTTTGGCTGGTTTTCCCACCACCTCAGCTTGAATATCACAGGCGTACTAGGCGATAGGACAAAAATAACACTGTTACTTTCAAAACAAAAGTGTCTGATTTACACACATTACTTGGTTCCTAGTTATTGACATTCAAATGATGGTAACATTCTAAAACACAGCTTATGGTAGGAATACTATTTGTAGAAATATCAAGAATAATCTCCAGGGTTTATGTCCAATTTTTAAAGATGCACTTTTGAAGATACAAGATGGGTTCCACAGAAGTGAATAGGGAATTTATTAGAGGGGGAAAGGTTCTGCTGTTCTTTCATATAGCCTAGTACAGTGATGGTGAACCTTTTCGCCACCGAGTGCTGAAAAGGGAGCGCGCGCATGCACGCACTCTCGTCTGGGCCGCAACCCGGAAGAGGAGCTGCTCAGGGGGCATGCGCGTGCCAGAAAATGAACTTCCAGTTTCTGCCACACGCATGCGTGCCAGACAGCTAGTCTTCCGGTTACTGGTGCGCATGCGCGTACGACCATCAGCTGGCCGGTGCGCATGTTAACGCCGGAAAACAGAAGACCAGCTATTCCAGTTTCCGGCACTGCTGCACGCAGGAAGGCCAGCTGATGATCACGCGCGCATGCTCACCAGAAACCCGGAAGAGGAATGGGTGACACCGCGTGTGCCAGGCGACATGGCTCCGTGTGCCACTTCGGGCACGCGTGCCATAGGTTCGCCATCATGGGCCTAGTATGTTCAACAACCTTGGTCTAAGCAGAAGACCAGGAGAACAACTTTGGGAACAAGTAGAGCCATTTAAATATTTCAAATTAAGCATCTAAGTTCCGATCCCAATTGGGGGTCATAAGTTCCAGATGCCCCATTCATGTTATAGGTACACAACCAATCCCACTTGGAAAAAGGTTGGATAGTCTGCTATGCCGGATTTCATTGTAAACATCAGCACTCTGAACTGTGGTTGGCTACACACATCCCACCAAGGAAGATGATTAAGACCATGAGATAGTCTACCAAAGACTTGTCTTGGCAAAAAATTTTTTTGCCATGTTTTGAATTAGTTGAAAAATATTGGTTTTAAAAAAAAGATCTTATCTCTTTTTTTCTGCCTAGGTCCTGTGTCATATGGTAATTTGGTAACATATTTGGTAATATGCAAATGTTTAGTGGTATATACCGGTAAATGTTTTAATAAAATAAACTAATACATTAGTGACACTTCTGATGGAATAAAGAACATTATCTACTAAAACAATAAAATACCTCCAGTGCTTTCATATATGCTCCAACATCAAGTTTTAGTCCATCTGTTTCTTTATAATAGCGTCTGAAATGGAAAATATGCAGATTTAAAATGCAGTATTTCAAACCTTTTGATCCATACAGCATTCTGCATTTGCTCTCTGCCCCCAAATGCGAGGTTTGGCAATAAATACATAGCTTTAAATAGAACATAAACAAAATCTTAATAGATAAATGTGACAAAATGCTGAATAGAATAGATACATAAGTATGTAACCAAAACAACAAATGATCCTATTGAAAGCGATAAGCTATTATACAGGTGATCTTCATTTAACAATGCTAATTGGGATGAGAAACTCCACTATTAAGCAATGTGGTTGAAAGTTGAAAAACTGCATGACTGTACTGCTTAGTGGCAGCAGTCCCAGCAATCCCAGTTGTTAAGTGGGGACTGTGCAGGTTCTCACATGACCATAACTTTCAACTTCCTGCCAGTTTCCCCATTGACTTTGCTTGCAGGAAGCTTGCAAATCACAGTCACTTGAACAGCAGCACCGAACGTGGGTGCAAGATCTGATTGTAGCTACACTCGTTCAGTGCCGTTGTAACTTTGAATGCTCATTCAAATGAGTGGACATGAAACAAAGATGACCTGAACTAACATTTTATCACTTTCAAGCTAAGCTAAAGAAGATGCAAAAAGCAAGTAGTAGGTTTGTAGGTCCATATGTGCAAAAGCCATTGATGATCTTAGTTAACTGTATCTGAGTAATGAAGGTAGAATATATGGGTAAACAAAAAGTCTAAAATAACCAGGTTTCTAGTAGCAATCTGCATGATGAAGCATTATTTAGCTAGCTGACTAAATAGGACATATTCACTATTAATCATAAACCATGATTAAAGGATTATTATGTTGTCCAAATCCAGACAACATATTTTACACACTGACTTACCTTGAATATGCTGTTCATAAATATAAATGCCAATCAACAGATAATGTTGTTAAATTTCATGTATTATTCATTACCTTAATTGTGATAAAATATCATACTTTCATTGTGCTTTATTAATGACATATGTTTATTTTACCAAAACCTTTTAAAAGATTTTTGCTTTAAATTACTAAAGAAAAAAAAAGATAACAAAAGCTATCACTTATTATGGATGAAAGGCCATTTTTATTTTATTTATTTATTATTTACAGTAATCTATGGGAAATAGATTTAACATAAAAACAAACCACTATTTAAAGTATCCTTAATTATTAAAATCAATGGTAATGTTATTTATTCAATTGGTTAACTTACTACTTCTACTAGGCAGATCTAATATTTTTTCCTGCATCACAAATTAAAAAAGACGGGATTAATTTTTCTTGATGATAGATCTCTGTTGTCTTATCCAACTGACCTCTATGGAACACATATTTTTTATAAAAGATGGGGTGTAGTCCAGAGAGTTAGCAATTGTTCCAAATTCCCTGCACCTACTACTACATATTCTTAGCAATATTATCTTCTCTTATTATAAATGGCTTTGATCATAGCACATATCACTGACAGAATCAAACCAGCATTGCAAAAAGTCTTGGACTCACTACCTAAAATGGCAGGCTCATTCTAATCCCAATTTCTTTGAAAATGCTAAGGGGGAACTTATTCCAAATAACTATGTTTGGTGATGAAGAAGCTCAGCAGCTGACTTTCTTTAGCAAACATTCAAAATATGATTCAGTAGATCTCTTTCTTTTTTTCTTTTTATTAGAATAAAAAGAGAGAACTGTACAATTCAAGTGTTTTTTAACGTTCCTAAACAAATAGGTAAGGAGCAAAAATGTATAGGAAGAGCAGTCAGATAAGATTTTATGCTATATCCTTCTGCCATTTTCGATTAATCAGCACAGCCTCTCTTTAAAATGACCACTTGACCTTTGCTAGAACAGCCATTAACCTTCTATAGTCTAGCGTAAACAGCTTAATTTTCTGACAGTGGCATGACAGAGGAAATTACAAAGCCAATTCCCACTCTCAACCCAAAACAGATGCTAAATGTAAATCACTCCATTTTCACAAGGACAGCATTCTGCTTCAGTCATTCTAATGTTCTAGCTTTCAAGAGCATACACTAAAACTTTAGAGGAAAGAATTCTGGGTTTTTTCCTAAAGCAAGTTAAAGAAATGAACATTATTAACACTGTTATACTTTACATAATATTAGTAACCCATGAGAAAAGTGGCTGAGAGGGCATTGAATGGAAGGCAAAATCCGCACTCATAACTCAATCACAGTTGTGATCTGTATAAGAACTTACAAGAGAAAGCTGATGCCCATTATAAAATATATTCCACTTAGTATGCTTGACAGAGTTAACGCAAACATGATTTCTACTTTCTTCTTACATCTCTGTATGAAGCAATTAGTAGAAGTACAGCTGGTATATGGTACAGCTAACATAAATAAAGTTATAAGAATATCAGTGAGATTTAATATACTGTACATCTTACTCAGAAATCCTACGAAGGGGAAGTTTAAGAGTGTTTGCAAATGATTATTTTAATTTGTTTGGAAATGATTACCCTCCTTTCATTAGGTTGCTTTCCACAGAATTCCTTAATTAGGACTTCTAATGATTGTATATCAAAACAATATTTGAGTTTTACAGAATACAGAATAACAGACATGGAAGGGACCTTCGAGGTCTTCCAGTCCAACCCCCTGCTAAACAAATTCTAAATATCTGAATGTTTTTATAATAAAAAATGATGTTTCCAAAATATGTTTGTTTATTCTTACAGATTTGATAAGGATTTCTGAAGCATTCATGACTTCTGCTGTACTTGAACAACAATGGAATTCATTTACTTGACTCTCAGAGACAGTTTAGTGACTTTTATTATTCATTTTCCTACTTAAAAATATTCAAGCTTGGTTCCTTTAATGCAGTATGCAAATATAGATAGAGAAAGCCAACTTTACTGTTACTTACTAGTCCTTTTTGTCTAATATATTGATGAAGAGATAGTCCTGCTATTGGATGCAATTAAACAGCAATTCAAGTGAATTAGGAAAGAAGGCAGACTGAGACACAGCCCTTGTCCAACATCCTCCTGACTCATTGTTTAGTGATCACCATTTTGCATCTAGCTCTCAACTATATTCACCAGCTATTCACTGTGTTCCTGAAGGCATGACATGACTTTCCCCAGAAAGACTTGTGATTCTAACAGCCCTCAGTTCCAACAAGGTCCTGAGGCAACCCCTGCGCCAAAGAAGCGTACCTGACATCACTCCAAGCAATATTAACAGAATCCTAAAAGTCTAAGAAAGCCTTCACTGCCCTTTTTAAGGACAATATGGCCCAAAGAGAACTGTTCTATATCTCTTACTCATCCTTTCTCTATTACCAGGGCTGAGCAACTATTTCATCCCACCCACCTCTATCTATTGTTCAACATTAGTTTAAAAAAAAACCTGGCCAAATGAGGGAAGCACAATGGAATAGGTAGTCCTCGAATTAGGACCATAATTGAGCCTGGAATGATGATTGTAAGCTGTTGCGATCGATCATTAAGCAGGTCACTATGTGACCAGATCCAATTTTTGCAGTGTTCATTAAGCAAATGCCTCAGTCATTAAGCAAACACTACAGGCATTAAGCAAACATTGCAGTCATTAAGTGAATAAATTTGGGCATTTTTTGCCAGAAACCAGAAATAAACATCAGAAACCAGCAAAAAATGTTGAAAATTGTGGTAGGATACCCAGGATACCGCAAACAGCTATAAAGGTGAGCCAGTTGCCAAGCACTCTAAATGTGATCAAGTGATTGTGGGGGGATGTGCAACTGTCAAAACTTTTAAATTGAGTCACAAATAGTTTTTAGGGGGAGTGTCTGTCGTAACTTCAAACAGTTATTAAGCGGCCAGTCATAAGTCGAGGACTACCTGTACATTGACAAAAGAGATACAGGTGCACAATAAAAAAGTGGAAGGAAAAAGATGTTGAGGAAAGTATGACAAAGAACATTAACATCCATAACAAAAAATAATTTAAATAGGTTCAGAAAAGAAAATTGGCAAAGGAGTTTATACCACTGTTTGTTTTATCTTACTAGTCCTTTTTTAGCCTCACACAAGGACAGCATGAGTTGCCCTACTATTGGACACCATGAACCAACCATTCAAGTGATGTATCAGAAAGATGGGAAGACTGGGACAAAACTCTTTTCCAGTGCTCTCTTGATTGACATACAGATGTCAAAACTGACTAAAGGAAGAGAAAGTCAATTAATCCTTTACATCTGTCTTCAGCACCAAAACTGTTGGGCAGTTGAGAGACATCCTTGGACGACCTTACAAGCTTGCAAGAAGGCAGTTAGGATTTGAAAAAGTTGTGGACATCAAACAAACATTACTATTTTTTTAATATTTTCAGAACTCTACTTATTAACTTACCCTCTTCCCAAAGACAGCAGAACTGGATTTTCCAGGCTTATGAGAATTTGGAAAGCATCATTCAGATTTTTGTAAGAAAAGTTGTCTGCTGCATCCCCAATTACTACACAGTTAGGATTTGTTTTATCAATATCAGCAAATTCAGGAATGAGATCTAAGGAGTAATAAACATATATTTATATATTTCATGACAATTTATGCTTATTTCCAAGTTCATATTAACCTAGGCCTATTGAGCTAAAGCAGCTCAAACATTACCAGAATTGCATATTCTCTCCCTCAAAGGCTACAGTATAAATGTTACTTCATAAATCAAAACTTACTCGATTTTGTCCAGTATAGCCAAAACAGTATCGTCCACACCATAAAAGAGTTATTAACAGGCCTCAGAAAA
This sequence comes from Thermophis baileyi, assembly GCA_003457575.1. Classification (NCBI taxonomy): domain Eukaryota; kingdom Metazoa; phylum Chordata; class Lepidosauria; order Squamata; family Dipsadidae; genus Thermophis; species Thermophis baileyi. Next base: position 36,485 of record QLTV01001030.1, read on the forward strand.
TCTAATTTTTTTCTGATAAATAAATGCAAACCAAATGTATAGAAAGTGTAGAGGGAGCATGTTCAGCAGGGTCTAAATACAGGCTAATTGATAAGAAATGAAAAATGCTTGCCATATATCTCCATCCTGAATACCTTGTCTATAGGAGATGACCAGGATGAGCTTGAGGGCGGGGTCAAACTCATCATCAGTTTGAAATTTCTATGCCCCTGGAGACCTAAGTCCATTGACTCTTATCTGGTGCCAATTCTCCTTGAATGTTAGCAGTGCAGATTCTTGTATATAGGTAGCATGAATTAAACCCTTAGTACTTTTTTTGGATTCTATTTTGACTTCTTGCACCTGACATTGACATTTCCAAAAATCTTGCCCAGAAACCAGAAATCTTTTGAAAATGGCTTTGATAGCTTGGAAATCAAATAAATGTGTCTAAGAGATGGTAAGGAGACAGCTGTCTTTTACTGTCAACCTGGTATCTTGTGGTTGCAGTTCAACATGACAAGAACGAAGCTGAAACCAAGAAGAGGATACATCTACTCCCTCAAGTCATGTTTCTGAACTTCAAGATAACTAGTTGCACGTGAAAAAAGCAGAACTGATAGTGCCTGGAAGCCTAAAAAGAAGGCTGTTTTTAAAAAACAAACAAACACTTCAAGTAGAAAACATTTTGAAAGACTTTCTTAGAAGGAACGTTGGTCTTACCTGAGCGTTCTTTCTATGTGTGCTGCGGGAGAGTCCAAGCATGGGTTAACTTCTGTCTATTTGCCCAGGGACTGAGTAAGAAAAGATCCGGCCACGCCTCCTCCTTGGCTCCTCTGAGTCAGTTGTTTTACAAAGGCGTAGACTTGCACGGAGTCCAAAAACGTAGACAAGTGCAATGATGTTCATACCCTGGACCAGGACCGGCCTCAGGGTGGGTTTGGACTCTCCCACAGCGCACATAGAAAGAACATTCAGGTAAGACCAACGTTCCTTCTCCTGTGCGCTGCTTGGAGAGTCCAAGCATGGGATGTACCCAAGCTTAATGTCTCAAGGGCGGGAAGGAGGTTGGTCCAGGGTCCCCGAGGTGGAGTGAACCCTCTGCAGCACTCTCCTGCCGAACGAGGCCTCTGCAGATGCAAAGGTATCCAGCCGGTAATGTCTAATAAAAGGTGATGTCCACGTCGCCGCCCTGCAAATATTCTCAATTGAGGCTTGCGTGGCCCATGCCACTGTTGTAGCCGCACTTCTGGTCGAATGAGCAGTTATGCGGCCAGGCAACGGTTTAGCCTGAACCTCATAGGCCTTCGCGATGCAAGCCTTCAGCCAGCGGCCAACGGTTGAAGGTGAGACCTTCTTGCCCATAGATGTCGGTTGAAAGGACACAAATAAGGATTCAGTCTTTTGAAAGGCAGCAGTCTGCTTAATATACTGTATCTGTGAAGAGCCCTCCTGACATCCAAAGTATTCCATTGTTTCTCCAGAGGATGAACAGGATTTGGGCAGAAGTCAGGTAAAATAATCTCCTGGGCCCTATGGAACCATGAGTTAACTTTAGGAAAAAAGATGGATCTAGTCTGAGAACCATCCTGTTAGGATGGAAGATACACAAGTCGTTGCGGACTGAAAGGGCTGCCAACTCTGATATTCTCCTGGCGGATGTAATTGCCACCAGGAAGGCAACCTTCAATGTCAGGAACCGGAGGCTGGTTGTCCTCAACAGTTCAAACGGTGGAGCGGTAGGAGCCTGTAAGACCAAGGAGAGATCCCAGGAGGGATAACGATATGCTATTGGAGGTCGTAAATTAGATGCTCCCTTTAGGAAGCTGTGAACCCTTGGATGATGAGAGAGAGATTGTAAGCTCTCATATGTTAACACCGTGGACAAGGCAGCTACCTGCCTGCGAAGGGTGTTGGGAGATAAGCCTTTGTCTAACCCCTCCTGCAAAAAGTCCAGTACTTGTGGTATTGATGTTGAGGTTGGATCGATTTTGTGCCTGGAGCAAAAACGGCAAAATGCTGACCAGGTAGCATTGTAAATGCGGTTAGTGGATGCTCGTCGGGATGCCTGGATGATTTGGATCACCCTCCCTGAAAACCTGTCCTTCCTCAGGATGTCCCTTTCAAGTGCCAGACGGCTAATTGTAACCATTGAGGGTCTGGATGGATCACTGCTCCCTGGCTGAGAGATATCCTGTGGTCGGGAATCCTCCAGGGACAGGCTACTGATAGGCTGACCAGATCCGCGTACCAGGGGCATCTGGGCCAATGAGGGGTGACGAGGAGAATTTCTGTTCGCTCCGCCAGCAGTTTCCTTATCACTCTCGGGATGAGAGGGAGAGGAGGGAATGCATACAACAGCCCCTGTGGCCATGGACTGCGGACAGCATTGACCCCTTCCGCCCCCGGTACTGCGAATCTGGAGAAGAATCTGGGAAGATGAGTATTTGCTGGATGAGCGAACAAGTCCACGACTGGTCGGTCGAATTTCCAGGACAGGGCTTCAAATAGATCTGGGTGCAGGCGCCACTCCGAGTGGTCTATGGTGGTCCTGCTCAACCAGTCTGCCTGTATGTTCGAGGTCCCGGATATATGTTCCGCCCAGATGGAACGGATGTGTCGTTCCGCCCAGAGAGCCAGCTTCTGTGCTTCTAGCATGAGACAATTGGACCTGGTGCCTCCCTGTCGGTTGATGTGCGACCTGGTGGCCACATTGTCCGTCAGGATCAGGACATGCTGGTTAGACACTAGTTGCTCAAAATGCCGGAGAGCTAGATGGACAGCTCGCAGCTCCAACCAGTTTATGTTTTTGGACAAGTCCAACGGGCTCCAACGACTCTGCGTCACTTGTGACTGGACGTGAGCCCCCCACCCGAAGAGAATGGCATCTGTAGTGATCGTGATGCGGGTGGGCTCTTTGAATAGACAACCTTTCTTCATGGCGCCTGATGTCCACCAAGGTAGGGATCGGAGGACTGTCGATGAAACCCGTACCTTGGTTCTGGAGTTGCTGCGTTTCGCCCTCTGATGCGGTAACAGGAACCATTGGATGGGACGAGCATGTAGCCTCTGCGACAGAAAGACCTCGCAAGTTTCGGTGTTGATCACCGCACCCAGGTGCAGAAGGCTGGTGGTCAGGATCAGATGGCTTTTGGCGATGTTGACTGAGAAGCCATGGTCTTGTAGGGTCTGAATAGTGACCCGAATGTTTTGTTGAGCTTGCAAAGGGGAAGACGACTGGATAATGATGTCGTATAAATAACATTGAAGCCTTATTGGCCTCGCTCTTAGACTTGCCGCCACCGCTGCCAAAATCTTGGTGAAGGTGCGAGGTGCCGATGACAGGCCGAACGGTAGGGTCTTGTATTGGTAGTGAACCCCTGCGAAGCAGACCCTTAGAAACCTTCTGTGCGATGGTCGGATAGGCACATGAAGATAGGCTTCTTTGAGATCTATGGATGTCAATAGATCGTTCTGCCTGATGCAACCCAGGATTGACTTCAGTGATTGCATTTTGAAGCGCTTGTACGCTAAGTGAATGTTGAACTGTTTTAAGTCGAGAATAGCTCTCCACCCCCACGAGCTTTTGGGAACTAGGAATAGGATGGAGTAAAAGCCTAGACCCTCTTGTCCTGGGAGAACCATCTCTATTGCGGCTATGTCCAACAAGTGTTGGATTTCGTTTTCCATGAGACGTCGTTTGATGTGATTGGTAGGGACAGGGCATAGAATGAGACGTCTCGGAGGTCTGGAGATGAACTCCAGTGTGAGGTCGAGTCTCACTGTTTGAAGCAACCAGGCATCTGAGGTGGTTACCTCCCATTGTTGGAGAAATAGATGTAACTGACCTCCAGTGGGTGCGTCTGATCGGAAGTCACTTGAACTTTTAAAAGGGCCGGTTGCCGGACCCTCAAAATGGATGCCTAGCCTGGGAATATTGCCTGCCCCTGTCCCTGCTTCCAGACCGGTCCAGTTGGGTCTTGAGATCCTGAATTTCTTGAGGCAGAGCCATCTCCTGGGTTTCCCCAGAGCAGAGGCCCGCTGCGGTGGGGGTGAGTGTTGCTGTTGGTGGCGCCCTGCTAGCTGGGCATGGTCCCCCCAAATCAGCTGAACTATGTCCCGTAACGGGATCAGCCATCGGCCTATAATCTGCTTCTTCAATATCCAGAGGATCGTTGGCCTCCACAGGAGAAACATCCTGAATAGTATCAATGCCCTCAGGGGAACGTTCCTGCTGAGGGGAAGCTTCCTCCTGCACAGGAGAGAGGCTTGCTGGGCCCCGCCTGCTGGCATGCCTTTGCAAATTGCTTCTCAAGCGCCCTTAGATGCCTTTGGGTGTCCCTATGCACAGCTGAGGATGCCTTTCTAGGAGGGTCCTCCTGGGTCTGCTGAGGGGCCTTTTTATCTGCTCTCTGATGCTTAGTGCCAGCAGATTTAGCAGATTCCTGGTATCTGGGAGAAGCCTCACCCATTGCCGGCCTGCCTTTCTTAGACTTATCAGCCATTTCAAGACCTATGAGTTGAGTCACTAATCTGCTCAGATGTTAGTGATGAGGGGAAAGGCCACAAAGGAAAAATCCGATGGAGGATCAAGCCTTATCACACACTCCCCTTTATTCCCTTGATGGAATCTAGGCAATTACTCCAGGCTCAAGCCTCAGGAGTGATCCTCTGTCACGGAGTGTAACCTGTAATACAGGAAGGGACTCCTGAGCCGCCTACAATGGCTGGATTCTGGGTGGTGATGGCAGCAGGAAGGAGCTAGCGGCACTTGCAAGCAAACAATTCACCAAAATGGCGCCTGAGGGGAAGCCACTCTCCCCGCACCCAACTCACTGCGATGCAGAAGCTTCAAAATGGCACCCGAGTGGGGAGCGAACTCTCCCAGCGCTGGATCTCTCAGCCACGATCTTTCCGACTTGAAACAATGAGCGCCCACATGGAATCGAAGCCCCCAACACTCAGCTGATCGCTGAAAGCTTCGGAGTTCAAGCCACGGCTCGGACAGTGACTCCGGATGCCAGGACTGATTTTTAAGAGAGAGAGGTGGTGGCAGTTCTTGCCGGCACGCCGGGATAACCAGCACACACACCGGCAGCAAGTATTAGCAAGCCGCTGGGCGGCAAAGAAGCCTCCCTGCACTCGCCTGCTCCAAATTTAACAATGCCAAATTCAAATGGTGCTATTAGGTCGTTTAGAGGAGAGTCCAAGTCGAATTCTGTTTGTTTCTTCAAGTTCTGAGTAGAGAAAAGATTGTCACATCCCTCTAGGCTAGACTGAGGAAAACAACTGACTCAGAGGAGCCAAGGAGGAGGCGTGGCCAGATCTTTTCTTACTCAGTCCCTGGACAAACAGACAGAAGTTAACCCATGCTTGGACTCTCCAAGCAGCGCACAGGAGAATGCTTACATTGTCCAAGAGTAAGCAGAATAAAATTGCTTGTAAATTACAAGAAATCTGGTGAAGGTTTTATCTTTATTGTTCCCCAGTACGAAAGAACAGAAAACAACCCTAGGATTGCTTCCATATTTGTTTGAAGTAAAAAGGAAAAGGACCTATTTTATGAATCTAGAAACAAGTGTCAGATATGGCAGTAGATTGTTTATGCTGTGTACCAGTTTTGGTGTGAAGATACTATGGTCAGGTAAACAATTTTATTCCTATTCTGTGCCAGCTCATTCATGAAGATTTTAGAAGACATTAAACCAAAATGCAGATTACTTAGTTCAGTTAAGTTAACAAACCAAGAAATTGGAACACATGCCAAGATCTTCAATGAAAAGTTGGCACGGGATGGGAGGTAGGAACGTTCACCCCATACTCAGCTTCATGACTTCAGAAAACATGGATTATGAAAGATCAGATGTTCATCCTAAGTGGGCCATTTTATTATTCAGGTACCATCTCATCTGCTCACTTTCATTATTAGTTTGGGATTTTTGTTTTGTTTTGACTTCCAGTTGTCTTAATCTAATCATTAATCCAAAACTAGTTTAGTCTGTGAATCTAACAGTTTCATTCCTGAATTATACACATCTAAAGTGAACCTATATTAGGTTGAAATTACTTAATTGCAGTCCACTTTATATGCAAAATTTTAAATATTAGCAAACCATCATGCACAAGAAGATGAGGCCTCAGACTGCGCTCCTTCAGAATTCGACATACTGCAGGTGCCGGAGCAGTGACTTCATTGACCGCGATGTCAAAACCCAAATGCTGCAACTTTTTTACAAATTTGTCCCGCGTAGCTTGAGTTTCATTAGTGCAAAACTGCAGCTTTAGACCAGATGCCTTGATCCTGTGACAGTAAAATGGTATATTATTAAGCTAATTAGTTATACAGAATGTAGGATTTAAATGAGTATTTCTGTCAAAGCATATAGTTATAAGTACATAAGTACAGAGTCTGTATAAGTACAGAGTCCCTTGGGAGCTGGGCGGCATACAAATTTAATAAATAATAATAATAATAATACATGTTAAAAAGAATTACATGAAATGTAAATCACAATACCACGAGTAATTTACATTTATGTTTTATAATTATAACACAAGATTAGCATATTTATAATACAATATATGCTGGTTGTCTGTCACCAATAGTTAGAATTCAAGAAAAAATGTGTTTCAGTACCAATTCTATGATTAATAATGCCACTTAAGTGGTGAGATGTCAAATTTTAAAAATAAAAGCAACGTCGTTAATTCCATTTACTTGTTTTTTTCTAATAAATTAAGTATTTTAATATGTTTAAATATGTCCAATTATCCAATATGTCCAATTCAAACATTACCATTTGTAATTCATTTCCTTTTTGAATTTCATTTTATTCTTCTCTGTCTCAAGGACTTATAATGGAATCTCCCCCCTCAGAAAAATGTGCAAATATGTACATTCTTTTCTGTATTACTGAAATTGCTGCACATAAAGCAACATTCTGTTTTCCAGGACAGTATCATATTGTCAGATAGATAGATAAATCCCAGATGCTGTTCATCTTCAGTTTAGGAACTCCTTCCAGTTTGCCATATATTCATACACAGAGTTGCAATTTAGGCAACAGTAATCCTAAAAGAGCTTGGTTGTCGAAGGCATGAGACAAAAATGGAAATCAAAATCCATATCCTATTTAATTTAATTTAATTTAATTTAATTTAATTTAATCCTGGTTTAATTTGCATTTCAAAGTAAGACTATCCAGTTCCCACCAAATGCTTTCGACCATAACTCCCTTCATCGAAGCTGAATTTATCCAATGATATAAAATTATAGAAGTTATGGTCTAATACATCTGGATGCTTATTCCTGCCTTATTTCTTTAAAATAATTTGAAATATATATTTGGGCTACAAGGGAATTTGTTTCAAAGAAGCACTGCAGTAAGAAAATAAAATGATGACGCACACCCTATCAAATAAATCAAAATATACATTAAAAAACATTTGTGGTTATTATTTTATACTATCTGTGATACTTTTCAAATCAACCCTCCACAAGTACTTCTTTAAAAATGTAGCTTCGCAGTAGAAAAAAACAGTTCATGGTCATTTAAAATACTGAAACATGTCATCTCCCGATTCCTTCTTTTTGTATTATTTGTCTTTCCTAATCACAGGTATGTGAATTATCAATTACAGTTAGTGGTTAATTGCCCTTCATAAAGATAGCTATTCTATTTTAAATTAGGCAGTTAATATATTATAACTAATAGCATCCACTTGTATATTATAAATATATCTTCACTGATTGGAGCAACGAATGTGAGAATTAGTCATGAGCTAATGAAGCAATTGAATAAAGAAGGATAACGTGTACCCAGGGAATAATTATTGTTAATGAATTATGATGTGACCTTCTCAGAACAATGAACAATAGGAGCAACAGTTAAGATGACAGGACTTCACATCTGTTATTCCAAATATAGTGTAAACTGGAATATAAGCACAATCAACATACACATACATGCCCAGCCTCACACATACTCACAAACAAAACAAAGATGCTAAGTGGAATTATATGCAGTTCAAAGTACTTCACAAACCTCACATAAAAAACAAGTTATATTTTCATATATTGAAAAAAATTACTGTATGTGAAATTTTGCCTGGATTCTATGATCACCTGATTATTTGTTAAACTTAAGTGAGCACAAAGAAACTTGGGCCAAATCCAATCTTCTCAGATCTTCTCAGATGGTATGTCTCTACTGGTTGAATTACCCTGATAATTTGCTGTCTCAGGTGGAAAACTCCCATTCTCAGAAGACATGGTGAACTACATTGGTCCATAAGCTCCCTGGGAAGTTAAAATACAATCCAAATAAATTAAATAATGTTTTCCCCATTCAAAATGAGGAACGTCATTCTGTATAACTAATTAATGCCACCTGTGACTGCCTTGCCCCTTCTGGGAGAAGAGGAGATGGTACTGCCCTAGAGTGATGTTTTATATCAGATAAGAAGAGTAAGGTTGAAAATTGCGAGTTGAATCCCTCCGAACCTTTAGTTCACATATAGTCTGTTCAATGTTCTTATTACTATTTTTACATGCATACTTAAGCTTTCAATATACTTTTTCATCTCAGGCTGTCCTGTATTATTCAGGACCTCTTGCCCCTTTTTAACCTTTTGCAAAACTAGGAATGAATTGACGAAAAAGCAATCCAGGACTAAATCAAGAGCATCCGTTATAAGGGTACTCCTTCCTGTTATTGTTTTAGTTAAGCCATAGTGGTGAAATGGTTAGAATGCAGTATTGCACGCTGACTCTGCCCACAGCCAGGAGTTCGATCCTGATTGGTTCAAGATTGACTCAGCTTTCCATCCTCCCGAGGTCTGTAAAATGAAGACCCAGATTGTTGGGGGCAATATGCTGACTCTATAAACCCCTTAGAGAATGCTGTAAAGCATTATGGAGTGGTATATAAGTCTAAGTGCTATTACTATTGCTATTAAGATCAAAGACGTGCATAGGCTAGGCTAGGGTCACATATCATGATAATCTATAATTGGGTTTTTTTAGTCTATTTAGTGAACTTACCCTCCGTGCATACACAATGTTTTATCCTTCATGTGTTATGAAAGTAGCCAACTGTTGCTTATTTAAGCAAATTATGGCAATACAAACCATGGCTTAGTATTTGTTCAGCCACAGGGAAATAAAGGCAAATGAAATAAACACAATTTGGCATGCTAATATGAACACAAACTCTGATGTTCAGTCTTCAAATTTCCAAATAAATTCACCTTAGCTACTAAGTCTAAATCTTTTCATCCTGCTTTGGCAAAGGAGCAACAGCAGCAATTTAGAAAGCAGCACTGCTTTAACATGATCTTTTGCTATCTCTCTTCCCCATCTGCCAATTTTTGTCACAACCTTTATGTCATGCAGCATGAGAGGGCAAAAACAGGGTTCATATTTAACATGCCCATAAGCTGACCCCAAAAAAACGTTGGCAAGGGCAGTTGGCTAAGACTGTACAAGGTCACAGAGGATGTCCAATAATTGTCCTAACACTTTACCTGTTATGGCACAATAATGAGAGTTTTTTTTCATTATTTTCGGGTGAATGAACCTGGCAGATGCTGACAGCCAGCAGATGTGTAAAGTTCGAGGTGATTTGTAAGGGACCAGCTCATCTGACGCACAGTAATTGCATTGTGGGACACTGTCACTCAGATTCTTGTCCTGTTCTGTCAGAATGAGGTAAAGGTCAGTTCAAAGAACTGGTATAACATCAGAGACAGCTCCTCGCTGAAATTTAAAATATTTTCATACATCTCCTTCATGCCCAACCCAAAACATTAAGGAAATCAAAACTTGGGCCCCTCTTGCTGGTGAAAATTGTGCTTGGAAAAAAATGAGCGATTTGCAATAGCTTTATTTATTGTTTTCAATGTTGCTTGCAAATGTTTTGCTTTTTAACTAATCTCTCCATTTAGTCTCTGAACAGAGACACTTCCATTTCCTTCTTGATAATCTACCTTTTCCCTAAGGAACTCAGAATAAGATACTGGGATTAGGAAGCAGACTTTCAAATAGAGAGGCACTTCTGGTAAAAAGAAATCTCACTACCTCCACTTTCCATTTATTTGCTTATTTTAAAAAATGTTATCCTATGGGCATATGCATTACTCAAAGTCCGATATTCCCTCTCATATGCTAATAGCTTGCATGTTTCAGAGAAACCCAGCACTCAGGAATCCATGACAGTAGTGCGGATACCCTCCTTTAATATAGAAATGGAAACCCAATCCACTAGCTTTCCAGGCTTGAGCTGGAGGCAAACTGTAGTAGTAATAATTACTACACAGTGCAATATAGCATAGCGTACAGTGTAAGTATTACTGTATAAAGATTTCTGAAAGTTTACAGCTTATGGAAATATTCTCTGAAGTTTTGACCTCCCAGGAGGTCAAAAAAAAGTTTAAAAGTTTCAGTTTAAAAAAAAGTCTAGCAAACTTAAAAAGTACATTCTTCAATTATCAGAATTTTTGAATGATTCAGCATGCCACTAATTCCATATAAATTGGGAAGTTAACCCACAAAATGTTAAGCCAAAAGAGCCATTCATTGTCATTGTCATTCTCATTCTCTCTCCTCTCTCCTCTCCCTCCCTCCCTCCCTCCCTCCCTGATTTTTATGTATTAATCTTGATTATGCAGTCATCATCTGAGTCTCTCTAGAATGATGTCACTAAACAACACACACATTTACAAAAGCAGCCACAAAAAGATAAGCCAGAGTTTGGGTATAGCCGTGACAATATAAACAAATAACTTATTTATCATTTTGATGTCTAAAGCATGCAAATGAAACCAATCATATTTGATTTGGCCATTTTGCTCTTACACCAGCTGAAAATGCATTTTTTTTTTCAGTTGAATCTCTGCTGCAGCTTCAGGAGATGTTTCACCTTCTATCATGGCCATGTTTCTGATATTTTATGATTTTACCTCGCTTATAATTTTATACAGTTTTATGCTTCAAATCTTCCTTGTACCTCCGTGTTGGAATTGTTATTTATGTATTTACTAAATCTACTTGTTTAAAAGTAGATCTAAATAAATAAGCAAATAGCCTGAATTGTTGCCATGAAAGACAGCAAAATCCTGCCAGGTAAAAACAAATATGTCAGGGAGTATAATACTCTGCTAGAGGTAGATGTTTCTCTTGTAGTAACAATAGTCTTGTATTGATGTGCAATAACTCTTCAGCCAGCCAAATATGAGAAAAACAGATGGAAGTGAAATACATTTGGAGATCAGTGGAATGAGAGTTCCATGCTCAAGAGGCTGATTCTAATTCCCATTACGTCCATGACATTCTGAAGTGGCATCTGTGCAGGCCCCAATTTTTTAATTTTTAACTTTAATAAGATTGCTGAAACTGTACAAACGTTCAGCATCTGGTGAGAGATTTTCCAGCATAATAATGCTAAAATCTCATGAACTGGAGAGATCTGGAGCAATTGAAAGGGGGGGGGAATGCTTGCATCATTGCACAATGACTGCATCATCATTTTCACCAACTTTCCACATCCACAATGAAAGAAAGGAATCTGATGACAGTAATGTTATGAAAGTATATAGTCCAGGTAGTCCTCGACTTACAACAGTTTGTTTAGTGACCGTTCAAAGTTACTGAAAAAAGTGACTTATGACCATTTTTCACACTTATGACAGTTGCAGCATTCCCCGCGGTCATGAGATCACCTACTGCAACCTTCTGACAAGCAAAGTCAATGGGGAAAACAAATTCAGTTAACAACAGGGGTGAAATTCAGCAGGTTCTGGAGAACCGGTAGCGGAAATGTTGAGTAGTTCGGAGAACCGGCAAATACCACCTCTGGCTGGCCCCAGAGTGGGGTGGGAATGGAGATTTTGCAATATCCTTCCCCCAGGAGTGGGGAGGGAATGGGGATTTTGCAGTATCCTTCCCCTGGAGTGGGGAAGGAATGGGGATTTTGCAGTATCCTTCCCCTGCCACGCCCACCAAGCCACGCCCACAGAACCGGTAGGGAAAAATTTTGAATTTCACCCCTGGTTAACAACCATGTCAGTAACTTAATAACTGCAGTGATTCACCTAACAACTGCGGCAAGAAAGGTCATAAAATGGGACAAAATTCACTTAACAAATATCTCACTTAGCAATAGAAATGTTGGGCTCAATTATGGTTGTAAGTCGAGGATTACCTGTATTATAACAAGAAAGGAATAACACTTTCATAATCCCTGCCTTGGAAACTGGTTAGTATAATAAGAAAGGATGTCAGACTAATTAGGCCTTTAATCTGGACCAGTATTTGTGGTTTTTAAGGCCTTTATAGGCTCTCCAAATGCCTTCTAAAGTGGTCACCAAATTGTAGTTATTAGATTGCCAATTATTTCCCAATTACCAATGTATAATTGGTGACAGAAGGGAAAAATTAAATACATGGGGACACAATTATATTAACACTATAATTCATTTGATTTTTAATTACATTTTAATGAAATTAAATCAAATTTTGTTTTTGCCCTAGTCTCATGATTATGAAATTGCACAGCTCTCCCGGGTAACCATTAGCCCAAAACAATGTGTTCACCCTTGATTTAAAGTGTGTGTTCTGTTACTAAAGTAGACCCAAACACTAGCCAACAGAAATATTAAGGATGAAAATTTTATAATTTTAGATATTATATTCTAGCTTTTCATGCTTATGCAAAGCTGACATCTAAACATCCAGCATGGTTGTTTAGAAACCAAAAATAATCAACTACCCTCTTAGGAAGGAGCCAATTACAGCATGAGGTAGAAACTAATTCTACAAGTAGTTTATATTAACAAACGTAGCCTGTGGCAACTGGATGAATTTTGACAAGGATACACAAATTGTTCCTTTGATCCTATTATTCTAATTTAAAGCATGAAAATAGTTGCCCAGTTGCCTAGTTTTATTAGGGTTTATTATCTGTTAGGTGCAAGTGAGTAATGATGAAAAGATCACCAACTAGTCCCCTGATCATTGAATGTGCAGCATAGTTATGAGGATTTAGGTGTAAATTTTATGAAAAAGCTTATTTTTGCAGTCATACAATCCAGAAAGTCTTTCCTTATTTTTCTCTATGAACCTTGACAGTTGAGCTATTATTTTGTGTGAGCAGCCCAGGAAATGAATTTGTCATTTTCTACTATTATGAGCTGTCTTAATCACATTTTTATGGATAATATAATCCAGTAATCGTATTACACTGGCCTTTGTTTCATACTGATGGATTGCTAACTGTTTGCCTTTGAAGTCGCTAATTATAATCTATAAAAGCCAGTTGAATTCAATACAACACTTCCACTGTGAAATCATTATTACACTTTGTATATAAAGAGCATCTGTTGGTAAACAATTAACTAGGGACTAACAGAAAGGAAGCAATTCTTTGCCCCATTTTAATCATCACTTAGCTAATGCCTTCCAAAAAAAAAAAAATAGAGAAAGATTCAATCAACTGTAGTTCTTTTTAACCCAGAGATTACCACAATTAAACAATCTATGATGAAGGTTTTCTGTGTTTATTCCTTTTGGAACAATATCATCACCAGTTTGCTTTTGGATGTACTTCAAGGGTTGTCTTCTTTAAAGTCCTTCAGGGATTAGGATATGAGTGTCTTCAAGATCATCTACTCCCAGGGGCTCTCTGCCAATCTATTAAGATCTGGAAGAAGGCGCTGTCTCTGGATACTGATCCCAAGGAAGTGTCCGCTGCAGGAACCAGACAGTAGGGCCTTTTCAGTCACTGCCCTATTCTCTCGAATAGCATTCCTCTGGAGATCAGATCTTGAAAATTTTCAAAGAATAACTGAGACCTGGTTTTTCCAGCATGGTTTTTGTGGTCTGAGACATTGCTTTAAGTTATTTTGGTGCTTTAAAATATCAGGAAACTATAGCTAAGTATCATGCCATTAAGAGACATTATTTCTGTAACTTGTGTATAGGGTATGTAATTGTTACTGTAGTTTTTTTCACTGGAATAGAGTGGAAGAATGGTTCACCTAAATTCCTTGGCTTTGGCAACCACCAATTTTGCCCCACCAGTTACTATTGTTAACAAAAAAAAAAGAGAGAGAGCTGATATAATTGGCATAATTTAACTCCTGAAACTCAAGACAGAATCAAACCGAGCACGTGCCATACCTAAACCACCACAAATTATAAATTGTGTACATATAGTGTTGTCTTCAGGTCAATCTTGACTTCTGGTGACTGCCTGGACAAGTCCTTTCAGTTTTCTTGGCAAGATTTCAGAAGTGGTTTGCCATTGCCTACTTCCCAGGGCTGAGAGTGTGTGACTGGCCCAAGATCATCTTGCTGGCCTCGCGCCTAAGGCCTGACTAGAACTTACAGTCTCTTGGTTTCAAGGCCTGGTGCCTTCACCACTACACTGAACTGATTCTCATACCTGAGTTATGCACTTGCCTTTTTAATAAAAACAGTAAACATAACACTGTAATGCAAAGCACATAATAGACTTTCCCTTTGAACAACATGAAACACCATCTGTAAACTATACATTAGAAACTGAGAAAACTACTAGCAAAGTTCAATCCAAAAGAATCTACAGGTTTTTTTAAAAAAGGCCTAACTCAAAGATGTCAAATTAAGAGAGACATTGATCAAAATCTAAATTCCTCATAACGTCATCCTTTCTGTGTCAAAGTTAGCACAGCTCATTCTCAAATGCCTGTAGTGCACTCCCAATTTTGAGTTAATCTGCTCAACTGTTTTAAGTATGCACCAAAAATATACTGCTCCTTTCCCATTCCTACCATGGCTAAATGAAAAGAAAACAACCTTGAAGACAATCCTTTCCCCCAAAACGAAGAATAGAATTACCATATTGCCAGCAAATGTAAGATGGGAACATGCGACCTCTCGCCCTCCAATTTTAAAGAGAATTTCTTCAGGAGAAACATAGTTTTTCTTATGGTAAATATAGCAATTACTATTCGTCTGTTGTGCCCTGAACACAGAACTGGAACCATGATCCTGTAGTCATATCCTGTAGTCTTTATTAGTTTTATGTAGAAAAGGATCATGTTTCCCCCATCAGAAGCTATTGAGAACCCAACCCTGATCTTTTATCTGTAGTCTCCAAATGATGATTTGAAGCATAGCGTGAAACATCTGTCTGGTATTAAAAATATCTAGCTGCTCTCAGAGCATTGTCAGACTCTGATGTGAATCCCACGTGTCCAGGGTAGCATTTGGACTACTTTGAAGAGTTATCATTGGGCCAAGATTTTATCTGAACTACACAATCTTCCTAGTTCTTCTGATATGTGAGCCCCAAGGCAGATTTCCTACCCCTCTTGCTTCTTCCTGGTTCACGACTGATATCTGCCTGAAATTCAGTGTTAACTCTACTTGAAGTCTTACCCACATTTTGACAATCCCCCAAGGCACTGTTTGCATGAGGAATGTACTATGCGACCCAGGCTGGCCTCACATGTAAGTATAAGTATTCAGAAACAATTCTTAAAATTATGAAATTTCAGGTGTGCTGACACAGATCTCTGAAACCACTGATTTCTATGGAAGGCCTTGTAGCATGCAAAGTTCCTGATATTGGGGACAGGCATAGCAGAGTTACACAATACCGATCCTAGTTTTTCTATTAACTCAACAAGGGAAAAATAATTTTATATGTATGCATGATGACAGTATACAAGTAACCAGATTAAAATTATATGCTCAACCACATTCAAACCATGCTAAACTTATAGCAATAGCAATAGCACTTAGACTTATATACCGCTTCACAGTGCTTTACAGCCCTCTCTAAGCGGTTTACAGAGTCAGCATATTGCCCCCAAAAATGGGCTCTCATTTTACCCACCTCGGAAGGATGGAAGGCTGAGTCAACCTTGAGCCTGATGAGATTTGAACTGCCAAATTCCAGACAGCCGGCAGTCAGCAGAAGTAGCCTGCAGTACTGCACTCTAACCACTGCACCACTGTGGCTCATAGTATAACTTATAGTAAGAAAAGGACAGGGAGCTGATGCATAGTTAAAAAAAGTAATATAACAATATTACAGGGATAGCTTGCTTGATTATAATGCTGCCATAACTCTGAGATATGTTTTTGTACCCAAGAGCTAATGGCTAATTTACCAATTACTGCAAGGACAACAAAGCACAAATCAGGATGATTAACTCTATCCCAATTGTGGAAGAACTGAGATGACTCTCTTGGCAGGTGTAATTGACAATTACTGTGATGCATTTTAAATAAAAGATCATACATAACTGCTTGATTGTGAAAACAGTGCCATTTTATGAGACTCCACAACAGGATTCATCCACAGGAAATTCTCAGGCAAGAAATTTTAGAATACCAAGGCTATCGTTCAATGATACTTACCATTTATCTTGGAGTAACTGACAATGAACATGGTAAATAAGGACTGGATATTGTAATTATTATTTTGTTTTGCTGTGTTATTTATTTAAACCTTCCAAGTTTATTTGGTTAACTTCCTTGGCAATAAATAAATAAATAAATAAATCTTTCCATTTTTACCAGTAGTCCTTTATCTATTTCAACTAGGATATAACAAAAATGCCTATTTAGACTAAAAGTAAGCAGTAATGGATTCCATTTAGAAAAACATGAAGTGGCAACATTTATTTGGTGAATGTTTAAACTGCCAATTTCCAGAAGCCTTAAGACACTGTATAGTACTGTACATTTAATAATAAATTTTATTGAATAAAATTCTTTATTAAAAAGTCATCAAAAATGTACTGCCAATCAAACCAATGGTAAATAAAATCACCTCTTTTATGCTGCCTTTATTTAGTATGTAAGCAGTGATAAATTGGCTGCCCTTAAATAACCTTAAGTGTGGTAAATTTAATGTTATTTTTATCTATTGAATCCATTCATCTATATTTTTATTGTCTATAAACTAACTGGCAGCTTATATAATTACACACACACACTTAATATATGTGTGGAATGGCCCTGTTGTGTTATTCCCAAAACCAATCTAGCAGGCACATTCTATACAAACTGTGGTTTGCCAACTATAAACAATGGCAGTTTGCTATGTACAAAGCCATTGTAGTAGTTAAGCCTAGAGATTACTAACATGTTTGATAATTTTGATATTCAAAATTCTGTGCTACATACCCTAAGTAACCATAATGAGATACGCCAGCAAGGTATGTGGCAAAATGGTCAAATCTATTCAAATAAATTACCATTATTATTGAGTTCTCCATAATCACAATTCTACTGCTCTTTCTAAAATAGGAAAATATTAAAAAATAATACTGAAGGTTACTTCTTATCTTGAAATGCATTACTATCTTGACTAATCCCCTGCTTTGGTTTTTCTTTTCTTCCTTTAATACATATATTTCTGCCATGTAGCTGTTATTCAATATTTGACAGAATTTGTTATACTTCATAGCACAAGTTAAACACTTGGGTTAGCAGGAAAAAATAGGCTTCATCCCTAATAGGGTCTTACAGTTTGGAAACAAAAATGTTTGGAAATTGGCAATGTAAACATATGTAAATAGGGAATATTATAACAAAGCAACATTAATTTTTTTAACATGTCAATTATTTCCAACCCTTCCACTTACAGGAATATCTTTATAAAGAGGTTTCCAAGACTATCCATATCTTCTCCATGAGGTTATTTCTCCCCTTTTCCCTACCTCAAATGTTTAAATTGTTTTACAATTGCAATTGGGCTACCTCTTTTTGCAACCCTGCCCTTGTAAAACTCTGCAGGCATCTTATTCTAACCTGACCATCCAGCTGCTCTACCATGTCATGGTGCTCTAGATTTCCGTTCCCCTTCTAAAGAGTCCTGTTGAAAGTTGTGCCAACAGATGCCATATGAGGGTCAAACAACAGGATGTTGTAAATGTCCAACTGCTGCAGGCTTTTCAAATGTATATGCTAATAGGTATGCTATCAGCACACAGCTGTAAATGCAAATAACAAGTCTGAAGCAGGGTATTTTTATTGCTCTTTAACCACCTTCTGTATTGCAACTGGGCATCTCCTCGCTGGTTCCAACATGAAAAGCAAATCGCTTACTTCATCTTGAGGCTGTGTAAACCAATCAGAGCAATAATGGCACAGAACAGAGGAGATGCTATGGCTGATTGAATTGAGGCTTTCAACTAAAGAGTCTTGCTAGGATTCTTGTGACTGTCACATTAAAATGTCCATACAATTAACTGCTAGTAACAACAAAAAGAGCAAAGCAGACAGAGAGTGTGGTCACACTTCATAACAAATTATTGAAAGCTAACACAATCAATATATGTTCCAAAGAAAAAAAATAAAGATGTCCTGTAGCAACTTAGATACTGAAATTTATTTTTACATGTTACCTACTTTGGAAGGTATTAAAACAATGAGGGAAATGACAAACCTTTGTTAGTATCAAACAAAAAGAAAGCCCTTTTAATTTAAACAGGACTTTGCCTCAAATAAGTCAATATATGTTTGCCAGCAAAGTATTACATTCATGACATTTAAGCTGAAGATCAGCTTCAGCTGCTTTAAAAAATAACTAGGTTATCCATGTAAACTACCCATCATCAAACTTACTATTAAAAATTCAGCAACTGACTCTGGTTATTCTCGCAACTGCATGCATTCTGTCAAAAACAATAAGTGCATATTAAAAAAATTATTTCTCTTGTAATCAATTATAAAGAGAAAGGCCTTATTTCGACTCCCACTCTGATTTCTCTTTCCAGCACAAATCACTACATTTTTGCAGTTGCTTAAAAATCTACTTTAATCTGACTTTTAAGAACACTTTCTTATCCATGTCCCAAGAGGTTTAATGGAGCTTACTTCATAAAGCGGACCCTGCCATAGTGCAGGAATGATGCTAGGAAGAAGGAGACGACTTCTATGGAAGCTTATTTGAACACAAAGCAAGCAGAAAAAGTAAGTAAGGAATGCTTTTAGTCATAGGGCTTTTTCCTAATAAAAAAATATGTTTTATATAATGGGCTTTAAGCAGATGAACAAGCTACTATTGAATAATATGCCAATTATACATTTTAATTTACAAAGCACTTATTAGGAGATTTTTCTTTTATATGGCTCTTTTCATAAAAACAGCTTTTTATGAGGCAGAAGGGGGGAAAATCACGTGGACTCATGTATGCCTATATCATACAGTATTTGTCACCTCAATGTTAAGAAAAAAAGATGAATGACTTCTGCTATCATATATTTATAATATATATGGCTGTTACACATCTCAACACACACTTTTTGATACAAAGCTATTAACAGTGATGCTTTCAGTGGAAAGACAGTAAAATGCTGATAATAGGCATTTTTAACAAAATTAACCAGACTTAAATTCAAGAGAGATGTTAACAAAACTTCCCAATGTTTGTTTTGTTTGTTCTGGCTGAACAAACTCTATTAGCAATTCTGATATTCATGTTTTCCTATTTAAACTATCAGAGTCTCCAAGATAATTGGAAAAATATTGAGATGGCTTTAAGTAAATGTCAGCTCCAATTCTACCAATGCAGATTTAGTCCATAAGAATTTTACTGATTTAACTTCCTGGGACAAGAAGTTAATGATTAGTTAGCATGTCAAAGCAGATTCTAAAGATGCAATAGCATGTATTCTTCTTGGGTCAAATAAGGGTATAGGCCAAGTTATTTATTAAATATTAATCCCAAATAAAGAATTAGGATCAGCTAATTTCCAGAATTTCAACATCTTGTATTTAACTCAAAGACGCTAACCTGGTAACCTTTGAATCAACATAACTTACACTACTTTGTTTTTTAATTTATCTGTAAAGTATGACTTAATATTTTAGTGTCTGTACTTATAAAATGTAGTACATACAGCACAAACAATAAGCAATATCTTGTATTCAAAATATGGAGGGAAAGGGAAGAAAAAACAAAATTAAACAAATATGTGAACAAAAAAGATTCCTAAAAACCTTTACAGTGCTAAAACAGTCAATTTGATTTAGATAACTTGTAACATTTGTCCAGTATTAGCAGAATATACTGATTATACTCTATATAAACAAATAATAAAAAGGGACAAACATAATTGTTCTTGATGTAATTCATGAGAATTCAACAGTCTTTTCATTTTAGTGATAAAACAGGAATATATTGTGTATATTAAAAAAAGTCAGTACTCCATTCCTGGATAACAACACAAAAAGGGGGGGGGGGAGACAATATATTGTCATGTGGACAGCCACCCCAACATGCCTTCTGTAACCATTAGGCAGCATTCTTTTAGGACTGAAGTTTTAGCCAATGTATCCAGAGGGCATCAACTTAATTAAGTAAAAGCAGCTACTGTATAAGAAAGCAAAAGAAAAACTACACTCTTTCCAACCCATCAGATGTTGGAAAAGAAATGTATAAAGGGGTCAGGACTCCATTTATCTGTCAGTATAATCACTCTTTGCATTTGATCAAATTAGATGTAGTAAGGTAGGCAAAAAAAGAAAAATCAAGTTTTAAAATGGACAGAATCTGGCCAGAAAAAGCTCTTCCCCAAATTCTGTCAATGCCTCATTAAAGGGGAGGGGGAGCCAATAGAGGAGTCAGTTCAAAATATTGCTGAGTCCTCCATTCTATGACTCCCCATCATACATACAGAGCAAAGAAGTAATAATCCATCTTTTCTTTCCTCCTGAACATGTATGCACATACACCAACAAAATTAATAGGGGGAAATACAGGTATATACAGGTTCAGTGTTAATAAAACGGTTGAGAACTGGGGGGAAAATGTTTTTCCCTACCTTGCTATTTACTCAAAACCAAGTCCTGCTGTGTAAATGGGCACAAATTGCCAATCAGAAGATCCTGCAGTTTCCATATGGAGGGCAACAATAATACCACCTTAAACTTAAGATTAATCTTGTAGGTGTTGCTACTTCCATGGTACATGCTTTGGCATATAGCAGAAAATAATTTATCTTAAAAAACATCAGGGAGAGATGCACACACACAGAACTTGCCTTTAACTACAGTCCATTCTCTAAAAGAATATTAGCATTTTAATACAGGTAGTCCTCGAATTACAACAGTTCATTTAGTGACCGTTCAAAAGTTACAATGGCACTGAAAAAAGTATGGCCATTTTTTGCAGTTACCACTTTTGTAGTATCCCCATGATCATGTGATCAAAATTCAGATGCTTGGCCACTGATTCATACTTATGATCACTGCTGTGTCCAGGGTCACGTGAACCCTTTTTGCTCCTGACAAGCAAAGTCAATGGAGAAGCCTGATTCACTTAACAACCGAATTAACTTATCAACTGCAGTGATACACTTAACAACTGGGACAAGAAAGATTGTAAAATGGGACAAAACTCACTTAACAACAGAAATTTTGGGCTGAATTGTGGTCATAAGTCAAGGACTACCTGTAACTACATTATCTTCTTTGCCATGTAGCACAAAAATATATATTATTTGATCAGAACAAAGTAAGTTCCCAGTGAAAGAAACTAGAGGTATTCCCAAATCAACATGTGCAGGATTCCAGATTATTATTATTTAAATGTAATTATCATTTGTTGGGAAGTGTGGGGTATTACCATGTTTTGCTTGTTACAGTGTGCCCAGGGGTCTGTTTTGCTTGCACCAGGATATAAATCGGATTAATAAAAGCACTCCATAAAATCATAGTTACTTTGACTTGGCAGAATGACAGTTATTAGCTAACACCACAAGCAAGGCTTAATTGCAGGGGATAAAAGAAATATTCCCACAACAAACTATAGAAAAGACTGAGTTTAAAGTGCTATATCCTCACGTGTCCCAAAGGTACTTTTTTTCCAAGAGGCAACTGGACTTTCTGGTTTTGCTTTGAAGACGTTTTGCTTCTCATCCAAGAAGCTTCTGCAGCTCATCCAAGAAGAAGCCGAAGAAGCTTCTTGGATAAGAAGCGAAACGTCTTCAAAGAAAAAAACCAGAAAGTCCAGTTGCCTCTTGAAAAAAAAAGCATCTTTGGGACCTGGATGACTGAGAATCTCCAAAGATATCCTCACTTGTGGTTTGGAGTCCACGGTGTGCAGCTTGGCGCCAATATGCGAATCTAACGCGAGTGGCTGAACCACAATAAACCCTGGTTTACTGAATTATAGCAACAGATCGGCATCTGCAATTGGTGGTATGGGTTGCACAAACCACACACGCGCCCTTTCTTGAAGAGCAGACTTCTCCCAAGCCGGCAGAGAGAGGTACCACCAGCAGGACCTGCTCGGTCGATAGCGGGAAGGAGGGGTTTTGTTTTGTGTTTTGCACCATAAAATGCCTCGCAGCCAGTTGCTTGCAGGCCTCCCACTTACTTTTTTACCGCTTCTCTAGATCCAGGAATGGGGACTCCGCCTCCGTCGCCTCCGCTGTCGTAAAGCACCCCGCTAATATCTAACAGCACTCCCTCTGCGCCCGCTAAGACTGCACCCCCATCAGCCATACCGGATAAGCCCCACCCCCGGCTCAGCTAGAGCCTGCTTGCCGAAACACACCTGCCCCCCCCCCGAGGCCCCGCCCGTTCTTCCTGGCTGCGAAGGCTCCTGGGAAATGTAGTTGTCGCTCAAGCCGGGTGGCTCCTCAGGTTGCAATGCCGGCGGAACTCACTGTACTGTGTTGTAATAGTTGGCTTCTCGGTAATCCTACGACGGGCGAAGTGAAATGAGGGATCACTCGGACGACCGGCACCCCGGGTTCTGTGGAGGAGAGTCGGTAATGCGACTTTTGGGGAGATATCCATCTTCGCTTCTCCGGACACTCAGGTCTCCTTTTCTGAGCCCCGGAGATGCTCCTCTCCCCCTCTTGGGCACCGCTGCAAAGGAGAGGGCGGGGATCTGTCCCAGATGCGGGGCTTCTTCCCGCAAAAGCTGCAACGGCCTCATCCCGTCGGGCGTTCACCTTTGGGCGGCCGATCGCAAGCGAGCCGAAGCCCTCCGACTTCTTTGGCCGGAGCGGTGGCGGCACGGCTGCCATCTCCGGCTCCTCCGGCACCCCTTCGGCCGAAGAGAAGGAGAAACAAACCAGTAAATGGATTGTCCCAAAGGTGCTTTTTCAGGAGGCAACTGGACTTTCTTGTTTTTTCTTTTGAAGACGTTTCGCTTCTCATCCAAGAAGCTTCTTCAGCTCTGACAGGATAGTGGGGAATGGAAAGATTTATATTCCTTGCAGACAGCTGGTCATTTGAATCCTTTTAGAGTGTGGTGTGGAAGTAGGAATGGCTTTCCAGAGGAAAAAATTGCAGACTACAGGAACCAGGAGCACTACTCAGGTGACCCTGAGGACACAGATAAACCTCCAAGTGCTTCAACGACCCTCTAAAAGGATGCAAATGTCTAGCTGTCTGCAAGGAATATAAATCCTTCCATTCCCCACTATCCTGTCAGAGCTGAAGAAGCTTCTTGGATGAGAAGTGAAATGTCTTCAAAAGAAACAAGAAGAAAGTCCAGTTGCCTCCTGAAAAAGCACCTTTGGGACAACCATGACATGGATGACTGAGAATCTCTACAGACTTTCAGCAAATGGACAGGCACTACTCCTTACTAGCCATAATGGCCAGGACGTGGTGCTGTTGGGGGCAAAGAACAAGAAGGAACCTCATGCCAAGACAACCTGTAGAAAATAATAGCTTTAGGGTCAAACCGTGTGCCAAACCACAGTTTGCCATAATCATGGTTTGTTGAGTAAGCTATGATGACTGGACTCAAATATGTTAGGCTTAAACCACTTTTTATATAGTGTCACAAAAGTGCTTTTTCAAAAGGCAACCGGACTTTTTTTTTTTTTGCTTGCTTGCTTGCTTGAAGATGTTTTTCTTCTCATCCAAGAAGCTTCAGAACTGAAGAAACTTCTTGGATGAGAAGCAAAATGTCTTTAAGGGGGGGGGGACTCCGGTTACCTTTTAAAAAAGCACCTTTGTGACAACCATGACCTGGATGACTGAGAATCTCCATAGACATGCTTTACAGTGACAGTATGGCTTGTGTAATGTGCAAACCCAGTTTGTGCCTAATGTAAGACTGATCCATAGGTTGTCCAACTAACTGTTCTGCCTTACCTGCTGGGCTAGCAAAGGTGAGAAATAACACTTTCTCAACCTGTCCTGTCTTAAGTGTCAGTAACTTTATATCTGTTTCATACAACATCTGCAATAAACCCCAAATCACATATGGGCAATGACATCATGATACAATGTCACTCTTAGATGGGTGACATTTTGGCAATTTTATATGGTCTTTGATTTTGCAATATTGCAAGCCCATGTAGGTACAAGTACCATGCTGATTAGGTTATGTATCATGCTAAGCAATCATTAACAATGATTTATTGAATCATAAAAATCTTGAGCCATTAATCATAGTTTAGAAAGCTACATTGGCTAAGTCAAAACATAATGTTTGTTGCAGTATCCTAAACTTTGGCTAGGTTCACATGTCAAACTTAAGTAAAAGAAGGAATACAGACAAAATGACCCAAACCAGTGTGTAACCCTTGAAGTAAGCTCTGCCATAACTATGCATAGGATGGTGGTCTTAATTAGGCTACAGGTGGATTTTCTCAATTGATACTGACCTACATTTATACAAATAACTTAATACCTAATTAATTTGTCACTGAAAGAACAAAGTAGAGTGAGCCATATCTTGAACAGCTGCAAGAGAGATTGAATCATGTATGTTCAAACTTAGATGATAATGGGAATTTTTTTCCACTGTGGTAAAGTGCAGAGGTTTATTTATTACTACTGCAATCACTTTCATGCTGCAATTCAAAAATATGTAAGAGGCAGTGTTGGAATTATAGTCTGCTTTAAAAAAAAAGCCAAGGAGTCTTTGAATCATTGATTTGTTCAGTGCTCCAAGTCACTTCTTCTTAAAGATAGTATCTAAATGGTAAAATTCATTATATAGACTGTGAAATGGATCAGGTTATTTAAAACAACACCACTAATGGTACAATATCTCAGCTGTCCACACTGATATGGGATATTGTCTTGGATAGTGTTATCAGTTCAGGACACCCGCTATGAATATTGATCCAGAGCTTGTAAGAGCCATCACTTGCCGTCGGGACAGGTCAGGGTTGACACCTACCTAGCTTCAAAGCAATTTAAAGACTACTCCAACAGAATCTTAATGTCTGCCTGAGCTGAAAAACAAAACAGCTCAGGCTTTGCCAATGTGTGCCTGGATGCTGGTGACTTGACTATATTTTACGAAGCCCCTTGGCCCAAAATCGGCACTACAAAAATTCCATGGATTATATTGTATTAAAAACTAATCAATAACTTTCATATATTCACTGGAACGTATTCTGGGATGAACATATGGCCATACTTTTCTTTATCATGATAATATATATAAGAGAATAGGTAGTATTGTGAAAGAAAGGAGAATCCGGACAAATGGATATGTATCTTGTTATTTTTAAATGAATGTGATGTTGTAGGAGCATTCTAAAATACAAAGAGATGCACCGGTTAATTTGCAGAGCAAACAGTTATATTTGGTGCCTGACATTTTATGGACTCATAGAATTGTATAGATAGGTTTTGTATAGATTTTTGTACCTGTGTTATCTAGATTTTGTGATTATTATTATTTAGACCAATTTTCTGAAATGTTCACCTTGTGTGACAAAGTTAGATTTTTTTCACTTTTTTCCAGAAAGTATCCATAAATATATATTTCCTCTGTAATTCTAGATAAGTTTAATCAAAATGGCTCATCAATTAATTGATTAAATGGGTCGTATGCTTAGGTAAATATGTACAGCTTTTATCTCTAGATCTTGTAATAATAAAAGCATAGCTACAGTATTTGTGTCCCTAGCAATACTATAATTCATTTCAATGGGATCTACTGCCATGTAAGGTACTTCTTAAGATGAGTAATAGTGGTAGAATCTACCTCAGGGAAAAGATTAAGATGTATTGCCAGATAAATAATGGCTTGTGTGATTATTCCCATACAGACAATATTTATGTCATCTCCTGAAATCATACATCAGTAAATCATTATTTTACCTAGTGCCAAGTGAGGTACAGAGTGTATCTTTCTTAGGTTGATTTTTTTCCTGCCCTGCTCATCTTTCATTTCAGTTATTTGCCTTTATTTCTGTTTTACAATATACATCATGCATCCCCCCTGCATTTTACCCCCTCTTGTAGGGAATGCCAAATAAGGACTATTGTTTATTACTTTACATCTCTTTCTAAAGACTGCATTGCAAGGAGCCAAACAAAAAAGAAAAAAGAAAAAGAGGGGAAAATACATCAAGGATTTAAAAAAAATATAAAAATTACAAAAACATTTATAAATTGTTAAAAGAAAAAAAAGAAAGCATTAAATTGTTATTCTTACAAAGAACTTCAGATTGGAACAAATAAACATATATCAGTTTCGGCACTTTCAGTATTAATAGTAGAATTGAATCTGAAATTTGGTTCTTGCTAGTGGAAACATATAGCAGTAAGTAAAGGGGTTCTGTAGGATAGTCCAAAAAGGCAAGATGGTGGTTACATGTGCACAATCAAAACTCCACCCCTTGTTAGATTACATCACTTCCTCTTACAGATGCCTATGAGTAAAAAAGTATGATAAAGTAAACAAAATGAAATGGTTGCATCAGTAATAATATTTATGAAACAGCAAATAAGTCAGTTAAAATACTTGAAATCCGGAAGCTCCAGTTGACTCAAAATGCAACGGCCCACATGGTTTTGTATAGACCTCGGTGTGCACATGTGTCACCTCTCCTGCTTCCTGGTGCAATTCAAGGTGCTGGTTGTCACCTTTAAAGCCCTTCATGGCTTGGGACCAGGTTATCTGAGGGACCGTCTCTTGCCCGTCACATCCACCTGACCCACTAGAGCGGGGAGGCAAGGAATGTTGCAGGTCCCTTCTAGGAAGGTACATCTCAAGGGGCCCAGAAGAATGGCCTTTTCTGTGATGCCCCCCTCCCTTTGGAACATCATCCCTCCGGAAATTAGACTGGCCCTCACTCTGACACTCTTTTGGAACATCCTGAAGATGTGGTTTTGCCAGTGGGCCTGGGGAACCCAGAGTGAGATGGAGCCCATTAAATGGCTGATATGAGTGTGTGTTGTCTCCAAGGGGTGGGGGAGTATTATTTTATTATTTTATTATTTTTTATTCCTTCTACATTGTGTTTTTATTTTTTTGTACACCGCCTAGAGTCACCATGACTCTAATAGTAGGCTATTTAGATTTTCCAAGATAAGTAAAGTAAAATACATTTCCTACTTCTTGAAATTAAGTACTTCATTTATTTTTTAAGCAAAATTATTTCCTCATACACTACTAACATTGAGATAATAATTAGGCAATCTTCTTGGAACATTAATTTCAGTGGCCTTAGACATATATAAGCATACACAGAACCAATTTGAAATTTTAAAAAGATCAGATGTACTAATCCAGTGTGCTGGATCAGAGCTTACCAAATAAATACTATTGGCTGAGGTTACACAATGGTAAATACACATCTCATATTAGCTGATTTGTTCCATTCATTGTTCATTAAATAAGAGTTATTTTGATTAGATTCACACCATGTTTCAAATTTGATCCTAATGGATTTAATGCAGTAACACGCAATGTATGCATAGTAGCAGTGATTACAGAACTTAGCAACTGATTTTGCATGTTTTCAGGAATAGATTTTCAGGATTTTCAGGAAGGACAGTTTAGTACTGATAGTCAAAAGAAATTCTTGGGGTCAGAGTTTTAAAAATATGATCCCTGTTCAGTAGCCTACACACAATGGATTTCATCTTTCTTTCTTTTTAAACAGGAGATTCCAAAAGCTGATGTTTTCCCATCCCTATCTTATGGGGACCAAAGGCTAGTTTCTTTGAAAGTAAAACATCAGAATATGTAGGGGGTGTATGTATAATTTACATAATAATAGGAATGAATGTGGCATACTCTTTTGAGAGGCCAGCTACTCCTGCCCTCCTCCCATCAACATCTGCTAAATTTATTAGAGTTTTGCTTCTTATATCTGCAATATTCCCTAAAGTGTCCAAAATATGTAATAAGATACCATTCACGAGATCCTGTGGCCAAAAAGAAGAAAGGATTCAGCACACTGAGGGTTTTGTGTGTGTGTGTGTGTGTGTGTGTGTGTGTGTGTGTGTGTATTCCACATTTTCAGCAAATCTATCAGAGATAATTCAAAGGTTTGGACATGAATGTGTGTTCTAAAATTTCTACAACTTGTAATTGCAAAAGATGTTATAAAATACAACCACCACACTGAAAAAAATGGGAACATTCAGAACATTTATCAATTATAATTAAAGCCGCATGATTATAATAGATCACATTTAGCTAAACTCAAGATCTGCAGAATGTTTCTTCCACACCACAAGTTTGTCCTGTTTCTGTAAATACTTGCCATGCCCTAATAATGGGACAAAATGTCCTAAATAAAAAATTATTTCCAAACATAAGAGTGTTTGGAAAAGATCCAGAATAAGAAAGGAGAGGAATTTAGCTGGATTCACACATTATACAATGCCAGAACCAACAAACCATGTTATAGTTTGAGGACGGTAGGAACTAAAGGAATATCCTCTTTTTAATGGCTCATCAGCTGGGGGTTGACAGACCTAAAACTCCAGTTTGGTAATTTTCTCCTCCTAAATCTATTCCATACCTGCTAACAATGCTCATGACTGCTCTATTGTCCCTTGATGAAGAAAAGCTATTGGCCTCCCAGTGCAATTTTTGGATGAAACATTTAAGTTTTGAAAACCTTCTATCTTTTGAAAAATGACCAATCATGAGCTGCCAGAACCACATTATGACACTGCATTGTAATGGGAGATGTGGGTGGGTGGAGCCGATGCAAGAGATTTTCATGCTCCTTAGTTGTTTCCCTAGATCAGAGGAGTGCTTTGAAATTCCTTTTTTTCTTTCAAATTCTGAATGCACCAGCCCACCAAGGTTTCCAACTACAGCTCGCATCTGCATTTGCAAAAAAAATCATTTTACTGCTGAAGCTGTTCTACCACACTTTTGAAATGAGTTCTCTTTTTTATTGTAAACAGATTGGTAGACAAGAGGCAGGCCTGTAACCTTTTGGAAAACGAAGAGGAAGACTGACTCTAAATAAATCTTCACTATCAACAGTAGGGTATGTCCTTAATTTCAACTTCGGCTCCATTAAACTCAGCATCAATTAACATGGAATGAATGACTGAAAAACATTGATTTACTATGTGGAATAATGGCCAACTTCTTTACTTTACTTTTCAATGTATGTGAAAAGAGAATTTTCTTTCATCCAGGAATCATAAATAATTGAGCAATAGTGGGAGCCAATATGGTCTTAAAAAGTGGCTCTTTTTTCAAGAACTAGATAGAAATTCCTCTCTTTTTTTTGCCTTGCAGATCAAAATACATACCTTCCACTGATTTTAATGATTATAATTCTGAATCTTTGAACCTTTTAAAGATGAATTTATTCTAAAATTTGCATTAATCTTTCTTTTTCCATTGGAGGGATAGATGGAAGGTTAGGGGATGTGAAGGGTTAAATCACAATCTTGTGTATGTGTTTTCCTTTTAAGAGGAATCAGTCCTCTTAAATAATCAGTTCTTTCTTTCTTTCTTTCTTTCTTTCTTTCTTTCTTTCTTTCTTTCTTTCTTTCTTTCTTTCTTTCTTTCTTTTTCTTTCTTCTTTTTTAAAAAAAGCCCCCGTCTTAGGCTACAGTCAGCGTGAATATACGGTGTTTCCTGCCTCAAAATGATAGAAAACTGTAATTTCACAATACTCTCGGGGAGTGCAGGTATCCAAGAGTTGTAAAAGATGTAGTTGTTGCAGGTTGCCCATCCCTTTTGTACAATGATTAAGAATGGTGAACTATTCTTTAAAAATAAATCAGGGCCCATAAATGCTTTTACCACAGAAAATGATAAATGTGCTGCAGTATACACATTTATTCTAGGAGATAGGTTCCATAGAATTCAGTGAGACACTAATATCTGTGGGATTTACGTCATAGAATAGGTGTGTAGAGATGTGTAGGATATGCACTTCCCTAAAGGGTCACAAGTTCTTCACTTCTCCTAATGGAGGCTGTGATCTGTAATACTGGCACTGGTTTAAATGTGATTAAAAAAAACTTTTTGAAATGCCCCACAAGATAACTTAAGCATGGAAATCTAATATAGGAAACAGTTTTCCAGAATCAAGTTATGTCGGGCTGTATTCAGATCTTCAGCTATAAAAACATCATATAGGCCTCGTATCGATGTACATATTTGACGGCCCTATTTGGCACAAGCCACAAATAGACCATTTTTTCCTGACTTCACATCACTTCAAAGATTATAGTGGAAGCAGATCTAACATTCACCTGAAACTGATAAACCATTATCAATGTATATTCACAGATGTGTACTGCAATCTCTTTTTTAAAAAATAAATCTTGTTATATTCTTTCAGTGTGCAGGTACGTTTACCATCCCTTTGAAAAATCAATTTAGAGTCTCAAACCACCCACTGACAGAGGCCCTTTAAAAATTATACAGCTTAGACTTTTCCTGTGTGTTGCCTAACTAAAACCTGTGTTAACCTATGACACGTTGTTTACCTAAAAATAATGCTTTAATTTTTGAAAATAATTTTGAAATAGTTTAGTGTACCAAACTTATTGGCATCAGTCCTGAGAAAAAGAATGGCTATTATTCTCTTAGCTGTGGGACACATTGGTGCCTTTTCCCCCAAAGTTCCAATGCTATTAAGGAAATGATGGTAGTAATTGGCTGGATTCACACATTGTCTGTGTTACTCAGCCTTGGAAACTTTAAGATATATGAATTTCAACTCCCAGAATCCTCCAGTCAGCATGGTTGACTAGGGAATTCTGGGAGTTGAAGTCCACACATCTTAAAGTTGCTAAGGTTGAAAAATACTGCCCTAAGCTATAAATTTAGTAATTTGTCTGCCTGAATACATCATGCTAAGTTGCCAACAACAACAAAAAATTACATCATGACTTACTGTAACATACAAACTAACCTCTCTCTCTCTCTCTTTTTTATTAAGAAGAAAAACAGGTGGAAAAAAAAGAGAGGAAGGCAAGATTGCCTGGACCTTTGTGAATAAGGTAAAGCAAACTGCATGAAAAAACCTCACCTGGAAGCATCCTAGGGCTTACAGCTTGAACCTCTGCATGTTAATTTTGGAACAAATTTTGGAACAAGATTTCAGTGGGACTTAGAATGCACACCTGTATGTCTTCTGAGAAATGCCAGCTCTCAATTTCAGCTGGGCTTGCTCCCATAGGAGCATAACATTACAGCTTCTGGATACATAATAATCTGAATAACTGGAGAGACGGATTGTGCATTTATTTGTTTCATCTCACCATTAAGTGAATTCACACAAAAGTCATAATGCTGGGTGTTATGTTCTAACCCACTATCTAACACTGGGTGCATCTATGTACCCCCAAATCATCAGCCTAAAGGTTTTCATGAAGCATCCATTTTTAGCCCTGCTAGCTTTTTTTCTTGCCCATTTTACATGTTAAATTCTGCATACGCTGTGAAACTCTTAGAAAAACCAAATAACTCAAAGCGTTTGTCTTTTGTTCACAACCAAACAGTAGTTAGATCAGGTTAGAATTATCCATCACTCCTGCTTTATCCTAGAGAAAGAAATCAAAGACTCTTGGGTGGGGGGGAAACTTAAATGATTTGGGCTGGACTGGAATTTTATATAATCTACCTGGGAATAAACCTTGCTGAATTCAGATGGATTTAATTCCCATAGAGAATTGCACTATAATTTATAGGAAACACTTTTTGCTATCATTTCACACGGGGCGGGGGAGGAGTAGCTGCAATCTGTCCCTAATAACCGGCGTGCTTTTCTCCACGAGCTTGGGCAGACACGCAAAATAATAATAATCACAACACCTACCTACTACTATTAACGACGCAGTTCGGCAGACAGCCCCCTCCCTCCAATCGCAGCCCCGTTCCCTTGTCCAGGATGGACCTCCTCCTCCGCCCCGCCTCCTCCCACCCCTCCCCCCCCCGCGACAGAGACTCCCCTTCTTCCTTAGACGAGCATCTTCCAAGTCCAGGCTCGCCCGCCTCACCCGAAGGCGACCCCCGCCTCTTATGGCCAGTCTCCTCCCCGGAATCCAGCCGTGCGTCCTGGGCCACCGCAGACTTCCTCGGTGCTCGGAGGGGGAATGCCGGACTGTCCGGACAGCGGGGCCAAAGGCCCCCCTCTCCCTTCGAAAATCTCCTTCTCCATCCTCGACATCCTGGATCCGCAGAAATTCAACAGGAAAAGCCCTTCGGCGGCTGGGGGACGGGAGAACGAGCCACTGGCGCGGGGAGACCGAGGAAAAAGTTTGGGAAGAGTTGAACTGGAATCCGAGCGCCGAAGGAGCAAGGTCGAGGCTTCGCAGGGTAGGTGCCGCGTTCCTCTGTTTCAATGAGATCCCTGGCTCTTCTCCTTTCCCTTTCCCTTTCCCTTTCCCTTTTCCCTTTTCCCTTTTCCTTCCCTTTCCCTTTCCCTTTTCCCTTCGCTTTCCCTTTCCTTTCCCTTTCCTTTCTCTTTCCCCTTTCCTTTCCCTTTCCCCGTCCCCTTCCCTTTTCCCTTCCCTTTCCCTTTCCCTTTCCCTTTCCCCTTCCCTTTCCCCTTCCCTTTTCCCTTTCCTTTCCCTTTCCCTTTCCCTTTCCCTTTCCCTTTCCGTCCCGAGTTTTTTCGTCCCAGGCAAGCATTAAACGGGGCTTCCAAAGGTCCACTGAACATCCAAGGCCGGCAGCTTCCCAAGGCGCCGTAGCAAAGGCCACAGAGGCTGACCAGATCCCCCTAAAGGGCGAAACCTTTCGTGGCCCAGAGCTGTTAAGGGACTGTCGCCCGCCTCCCGCGATCGCCTCTCCCGTGATCGCTTCCTGACAGCGGGACCCCACGATGGCGACTGCGGCCGAGGGGCCGGGTGGGGGGGGGATGCGAGCCGGCCGTCTGCCGGAGATGCTGTGGGAGCGCAGGCAGCCGCCTCGTCCCTTCTCAGCCGCACTTTGGAACCTGCAGGTCGCTTTGCGTATTCTGCGCTTTGGATTAGACCGCCGCCTTCCCCCAATCTGGCGCCCACGGACTACAAACCCCATCTCCGCAGCCAGCAGGGCTGACTGGGGGTGATAGGAACTAAAGTCCTGCGCCTATCCGGAGGCCGCCCGATTGGAGGCAGAAGTACGCCAGTGACCCACTTGCTATTTTCCGTTAGAAAATATGAGCGGGGGTTTGAATGGAGTTATGAAAAGGTGGGGCGCGGGGGGCGGGGTGAGAGAGAGAGAGACTGGAAGCTGGTCGCAGGGATGATAAGCGGGACAGCACGCCACGCGGTAATCCAACAAGGGGGGGGGGCTTTTTGACAGCGCTGTGGATTTCCTCCCGACGAGCAGCGGCTAAACTTTAATGGGGGACGGAGAAAGATCCTCGTAACAATTAAATAAGAACCGGTCGATCTCAATGGCTCTTTTTTTATATATAAAAGATGCGCATTTAAGTGTTGCTCGCCAGCTTAGCTTTAGCTGAAAGGAGATCCCGAGATTCAATTTAGCAATAGCACTTAGACTTATATACCGCTTCATAGTGCTTTACAGCCCTCTCTAAGCGGTTCACAGAGTCAGCATATTGCCCCCAACAATCTGGGTCCTCATTTTACCCACCTGGGCAGGATGGAAGGCTGAGTCAACCTTGAGCCGGTGAGATTTGAACCGCTGAACTGCAGCTAGCAGTCAGCTGAAGTAGCCTGCAGTGCTGCACTCTAACCACTGCGCCACCTCGGCTCCTTGGCGTGGAGAATCAGCTCCACTCGGAAGCTAGTAAAAAAAATAAAAAAGGCTCCTTCTGCCCTGCTCTTCTTCGCGGCCCCTGACCGGCTCTAGTTGTACTTTGCTGAGTCGGGGTGCTGCTAATAAGGGCTCTCGCCCCGCCTTGCGGAGCAGAGCACTTTGCCGCATCTCGGGGAACTCAGGGCTTTGGGCCTTTTAAGAGACCGCGGGAGAAGGGCGAGCAGCGAATCGGTTCGCGAAAGCTGAGACTCTCAGAGCCCCCCCTCCCCCCCATGCCCGGGCTGGTAGGCAAAGGCGGCTCTCGGAGCCTGATTGGCATCGGGACGCGCTCGGCAAAGGACAAGCCAGATAATTGTTCCTGCGGTCTCCCCCCACGAGAGGATGCCTTCGCTCCCCCTTGATCGATATCCTATTACCGACTCCCGCGTATCTCCTTCCCACAGCTTGCAGGTACCGACTTCAAATCTCTTTCCCGACCCGCTCTGATCCTCATATTGTTCGATTAAAACTTAACTTTAATAGATGACATGTATCGATCCGCCCCTTCACAAATCTGAAACTCTATTAGGTCGGGGAAGAAAAAAAAAAGGAGATGGAAAAGAGGGAAGGGGGGGGGAGGCNNNCTTGCAAAGGGGGGGGGGGGGAACCCAGCAATCCAACATCTTTACTCAAGTTTTAAAAACATTTTGAACAACCAATACTTAATGTTATAATTATAATACTTAACTGTGTCTTCTCCCAATTTTCTCGAATTAGATTTCTTATTTCTCTGATTGGAAAAAACTACCTAGAGTTTCAGAAAGTTTGATGGGATTGTAAATTTACCTTAAAAATAGCATTCCTTTGGGGTCATATGCCCCCTCCCTCTAAAAAAGAATTTGCCTTTTACATTTCATACAACTAATAAATTAGGTTGATACAACTTGATTGAAATTAACAGTATATGGATTAAAGCCAGGCTTTCCTTCCCATAATATAAATAGCTTGAGAAAAGTTTTGGGATGAAATGAATTGTGTGTATTTTATTTTCAAATTTTGGTCACATTGCCAGAGGATGTGTGTGTGTGACAGAGAGAGAGAGGTTGGAGAGATAGGGGGGAGATGAGAGAGAGAGAGATGAGAGAGAGAGAGAGAGATGAGAGAAAGATGAGAGAGACAGAGAGAGAGAGAGGGAGGAGAGAGAGAGATGAGAGAAAGATGAGAGAGAGAGAGAGAGGGAGGAGTGAGAGAGATGAGAGAGAGAGAGATGAGAGGGAGAGAGAGAGAGAACGGAACGGAGAGAGAG
Source organism: Thermophis baileyi (assembly GCA_003457575.1). Classification (NCBI taxonomy): domain Eukaryota; kingdom Metazoa; phylum Chordata; class Lepidosauria; order Squamata; family Dipsadidae; genus Thermophis; species Thermophis baileyi. The sequence goes on from QLTV01001030.1 coordinate 71,658, forward strand.
AGGAGAGAGAGGGGGGGAGGGATAG